>JASPKZ010004349.1:0-40133 GCA_030220185.1 Diploptera punctata | reverse complement strand
CTATGAATCCAAATACCTAAGAGTAATAATCACAAATAGGAATGAGATGCACAAAGAATTAAACATAGGTTCAATTCTTAAAATGCGTGTTATTATGCATTACAGACTCTTGTCCCAACGTCTCTAAAAAAAAGTTACACTGAAAACATATACAGCAGTTATTCTCCCATTTATATTATACGTGTGCGAATCACGGACGCATAATTTTAAGCGATAAGAAAATATTACGATTAGTTGAGTTTTTAGGAAAACTTTTGGACCAAGAGAGATGAACTGAAAGGCGAATGGAGAAGACTTCATAACTGTGAGGTATATTATCTTTATAGGAGACCAGGTATAATAAGAACAGTTAAATCACGTAGACTGCAATGAGCAGGACATGTGGCATGAATGGGAATGGAAGCTTCTTGTAGAAAAACCAGATGGAAGACGCTCAATTGGTAGACCAAGAATGAGATGGGAGAATAACAACCATTATTCGAGAGAAATATATTGTAGGGAATGACTGGAAAACATTAGCTGAGGATAGGATGTATGGAGAGTTCATGTTCGCGCTGTCATGGACCTATGGGTTTGATAGAGCCTCCTCTGTGATTTCGGGATAAATACGTTGCTTCATAACACAGCGGGCCCGGTTCGATCTCCAATCCAGATAAATTACCGGGTGAATGTTTTATTCTGGTTTTTTCCTTACTTTTTAAGACAAGTATGGGAACATTTAAGGCCTAAATGCTCCCCGAACACAATCTTGGCCACCATAAACACCTCTTTATGTGAATATTTTTAAACCGAAGTGATATAACTCCACTTTTTAAAAAATCTGCGTTAATGCTAGAATTAATTCTAACATACCTGCAGGAATAGTCGTGTAACTCCTAGACCCCCAAACTGCACCACAAATGGTATCACAAGTTTATGCAGTCAGCAATCTGTTGACAGCCAAAGTGGTGTAACTCCAGTTACTGTTTTTGCTCTTGTGTCATGGAAGCGACTTGCACAAACACAAAATATAGAGCACCAATTGCAAAACACACTGCATTATAAAGCGATAAGTGTACAGGACAAACCGGAATTTGAAAATGGCATTAAATTTATTGCGGCTAGTTTTGAATGAAGACAACTTTGAAACCATCGATAAAAATGTTATAATCAGTGGACATTCCAATCTTCCGAACGACTCAAACTTTGACTCAATTGAATTGCACAGTGAGACACGATAGATTTTTTTGCCCTTTTGACCGATTTCGAGTTATCACGAAACCAAGGAAAAATAATCCTTTCGATCTTATTGTGATGTCTGGCGAAGAGTTTTTAGCTGCAGAAAATGTGCAAAAAAACTAAGAGAAAGCTTGATGAAGTCCACCGCTGTGGTCTCGAGGTCGCGTGCTTCCTTGTCACACAGCGGGCCCGGGTTCGATTCCCGGTCGGGACAGGCTCCTGGGTGAGGTTTTTTCGGGGTTTTCCTCACCTTTAAGACAGAAGTCAGGAAGCTTAGGGTCCAACGGTCCCCGAAAATCATCCGGCCATCAATATCATCCTTCACCGGTGTGGAGAGCAACGGGAAGCTCCACACCTATAATTCCCTAGTAAAGCTGCAAAGCATAGCATGAATATGCTTTGATTGCAGAGAAAGACCTGCCCGCGGGCAGAATTACTATGAATGGATTCTAATAAAAGTCTGTATATCTCAAAACAATGTTTAATGGACTTACACCACTTTGGCTTAAAAGGCTCATGTATAAACGTATTATTGAATGGTGAGTCATTGTCATAAAAATTTTCGTTTTCTCACGGATGTGACCCTAACAATGAGTTGATCACTCACCGAGGTCTTCTATATGCTTTGTGTCGTCAAAAAAAAGAATATATATTATGATCTAGAGTTTTAAATCCTTACCTGACAAGTCGTGTCTCTGCAAGGCCCAGGATGTAAGAGGCACGCTAAAGTACCATACATACAAAGGGAGAGATTAAATTAATAAGGGAACTGTCAACAATTGCATGCCGAAACTAATCTTGAAATTTCTCCCAGAGAGGCGTTGTGATGTACTTTGACCAACATCAAAAAATTGCTGCCGTTTTAAACTACAAGGCACAGGCATCGAAGCCAGAACCCAGTATATGCCCACTATACGGAGCAGGTGGACTCCCTGCATGAGTAATAGCGATATGAAGTGAGACGAGATGCGGCGCGGACGGCAGATAGTGAGGATTATCCAATCTACCAATTCAAGTGTTGCATTACTTCCTTATACTTTAAATGAGATATTTGGCGCTGGATTTTAGAGCTTTGCTTTTATAAAGGGCAGATTTTTTTTTTGGACACGGCCTTGATACATCACAACGCGTCTCTGGGAAAATTTCAAGGTAGGTTTCGGCATGCAATGGTTAACAGTTCTCGTGTAAGAAAAAGAATAACAAAATAATTACAATGATATTAATAAAATTATGTAATTATCCACCATGATACCTCATATCAAAACACTCAAACAGCTTTCCTGAACTACTTGTGAAACTTTGACGATAAATGTCTGCTCACCCCTATACGAAATTAAAATTATGATATAAAATTACAAAATTGTTACCTTAACTTTGTGAACTATTCATTCTCTGTAGCCATTCGGAGAAGGAGCAAGAGATAGGTCTGTATCTAATAACTCTGAATGTAATACTGCTATTAATACCAGTATCGCATTCTGCTGCTTCTACTGATGATAAGTCTAGTCCCGAAAGGCCTACAGAGAATTAATAGTGAACAAAGTTGAGGAGATGGGCCTATTACGTAACAATTCTCTAATTTTATATCTTAATTTCAATTTTTGACTAATACCTTTACAGAGTCCACTGCAGTGGTCTCGAGGTAGCGTGCTGCCTTGTCACGCAGCAGGCCCAGGCTCGATTCCCGATCGGGACAGCTTCCTGGGTGAGGTTCCTTCCCGGAGTTTGTCCTCACCTGTAAGATAAATATCAGGAAGTTTTAAGGCCCAAAATGTCCCCGAACATCATCTGGTCATCATACTTATCATCATTATCATCCTCGGTGTGGAAAGCAACGAGAAGCTACTACACCTATAATTCCCTAGTAAAGCTGCAAGCATAGCACGGAAATGCTATGATTGCAGTGAAAGACTGCCCTAGGGCAGAACACTACAGAATAGAATAGAATAGACCTCAACAGAATTTTATCATGACTTCTATTATTGTAAATCCTTTATATCTCATCTCATAAACGTTAGAATATTTTTTTAAATAACACTCCGTGAAAAATAACAAATCGATCATTAATGTTTCAAAATAATGAAAGCATGCATATAGTATTGATAAATATTTGAAAACCGTAAATTGCACGTGTGAGGTGAAATCTATACAAGAGCGCAGGCGGACGAGCATACAGGCGCACAAAGTTCCTTATCCCCCCTCAGTGTTACGCCCGGCGAAATCAAAACTTGGACATCAGTCTCATCGCAGCATCTCCAAGAGACTGCTAACGTCGCTACTTGTTGCTTATACAAACAAATCGCCCGAAACAGTTTTTTGCTTAAATAAAATAATATAATAATTAAATCGTGTGTAAATGTGTATTCTTCAAAATATATAAATATTCGTTGTGATTATACAGTCTTCTGAATTACATTCACTTCGAAACAACACGATCATTAGCAACATTTGAAAGTGATTTTTTTTTCAAATAAATATATAACACTTCAGTGTTCGTTTTAGTGGAATGCAATGGAGACAAACATTTCTGTAAAAAAAATATATATATAATTTTTAAACAGAATATAGGCCCATTTTTACTGCCACATATAAGAACACACTAAATATTCAAATATACATTGTTATAACTTTAAAGTACAAACTATTAAATTAAATATAACTGCTGTAATTTAAAAGTGATATAAGTATAAAATAGAATTCCTCATCAATCTTCAAAACGACTTAAAATAACTGAATCGAAAAATTAAGAACGTTTTGAACTTTGATGTATTATAAGAATTATTTTGGACTGGATCCAGCAGTTGAACAAGATTTCTTCATCTACAAAACGGACTTTTTAAAGACTAAGAAAGAGTGTTGATTTTGTTAAAGTTTTCAACTATAAAAATATAAATTATAAAATTGTAATATATTGAAATATTGACATTTATATGAGAAAGTAGATGAGAAATATCGCTATTTTGAATACAGCATCGTGGAAAATAACTTTAGTTAATTATAAGTTAGGACCAATGAAAATGTAATAGACCGAGAAGTATGATTGAGATTTTTGAAATTATGATTTAAAACATTCATTGTTATAAATATCAATCAAATCATAAAATAACTCAACATTTTATGTAAGTTTTTAAATGAAAATTAAATACAACCAACTTCTCGCAATTGAGAAAGTAAGTTTGCAATCAAGTTTATTTTGGTTATATTACCATTCATGGAATATTGATAAATTAAAAAGTGACTTGATCAATTGAAAACATTAAAAAATTTAATTATTAGAGGAAAATATGAAGTGTATTATGTTTAGCTGTGAAAAGTAATTGCCAATTTTCAACTAGAGAAATAAGGGAAGAAAAGAAAGATATATTGACACGTGCAAATAAATTTTAATGTATTAATTGTGAAATGTAATAGGAAATAAACAAACTGGCAGTGAACTCATCACTTCGAAAAATGCCAATGTGTGTTATGTTTACCTGTGAAACGTAATTGTCAATTCTGAACAAGAGAAAAAGGAAGGAAACAAAAATATTTGACACATGAAAAGGAATTTATCATTTATTAATGGTGAAATGGAATAGGCATTAACTGCATTGAGCGCATAATTTCGAAACAACGTGTTTTATATTTAACTGTGAAAAGTATTAATTCTCAATTTTGAACAAGAGAAAAAAGGGAAGGAAAGAAAGATACTTTGACACGTGCATAGAAATTATAATTTATTAAAGCTGAAATGGATTAGAATTAAACAAACTGGCAGTGAACTCATCACTTCGAAAAATGCCGACGGACATAGAATTGGAAGGTGAACCATGGCGGTTCAGGAACCTTCCTGAAATCCTGCACTATCTCACTAGAGAGCGGATGTTAAACATTGGGAATTCGACAAGACATTACCACGCTTTCATGCTACGTAATCTGAGGAACCACAATATGACGCTGTGGAACAGTTCGTGGCAGGGCAGCAGGATTGATTACGAAAACCCTGACGCTTCAGGTGAAGTTCCTGACGAATGTTCACCTCTATATGGCGTGCTCGAATTCTTTCATCTGTACTACATACCTACCATCATTCTCATAGGTGAGTTCCTTTCTATACAAATTTCTTCATCTTACTGTAGTTTAGAGTGGGAATAAATAACATTAAGATATACATCAAATACATGATACATATATTTTTTATTTAAACGATTAATACCAGTCACATAACAATAACCCTATCATTATCCCTATCCAGATCTTTCTTATTTAATATGATCTTGAAGGCTATTGAATAAATTGTGCAGTGGAAGGTATTAATTATTAATGCAATTAAGAATATTGATAAAATATGTGCTAGCAGTCGCGGTTATACATAGAATGTAAGTGAATATCAATTGAGTTAATAATAGTATTCTATCTCTAGGATTTGCTGGGTTAGCTTTTTCTCATCTATTAACTCATGCTTTATTTAAGGCATACTACTTATATGTGCAGGATTCAAATTACGCTGTTATCCCTAAGGTAATTTAGTCTTTTAATCAAAATACTTGGGTCAATTAGCCACAAATCCGTGGCACTATCGAATCCTTATGGCCGTGCTCTCCATAAATCCATATCCTAAGCTAATGTTTTCCAATAATCCCCGTATACCCTCATGTCATGGTTATTCGCCACCTAATTCTTGGTCTATGTACTGGGTGCTTTCACTCTGGTTTTTCTACAAAGAGCGTCCTTGACCCTCTTACGTTCCCCATTCCTGCCACATGTCCTGCCCATTGCAATCTAAGAAACTTAAGCTCTTCTTATTATATCTGGTTTCCCATAAGATCACGTAATAGCTCACTGTTATGAAGTCTTCTTCATTCGCCTGTCTGTTCATCTCTCTTTGTTCCAAAAGTTTTCCTAAGAACATTATTTTTAAATATTCTTAATCTGTCCTCCTCCCTTAAAATAATAGTCCATGTTTCGCATCCATGTAATATATCTGGGAGAATAACAATGATATATAGTTTCGGTTTAATTGTTTTTTTAGAGAAGTTTTAGTGTATATTAGCATATATTACCAGAATTCAACCTATTCTTAATTTATTTGTGGATATTGTTTTTGTTTGTAAATTATTGTTTCTAGTTGTTTTGAATTCAGTCACTCATTCAAAATTTCCCTAATTTGTCATCAACATTCAAACTAATAATATAAACAATAACAAAATTACAAAATTGGAGCAAAATCATAAAATGTATAAATAATATTAAAACTAATTGACTAAATTATTTAACAGTATCGAACTCTGAGTTCATGGCTGCATGTACATAATTTCTCCATATATCTCTATCACGAGCTATTGTTCTCAAATCATCCCCTGTATAATGTACATACCCAAAATAATGGTTAATATAATTCACTCATCAAATTTTGTTAGTATTGGGAACGTTTCCTCTCATCTCCTACAATAAATTTCCATGTCCTTCTTCCATTCCCCATCCGTGCCACAAGTCTTGCTCATGGTAGCCTACAAATTATAATCTAGGAGTATCAAAATAAAAATATATAATATTCCATTGCCTAATATTTACACATAAATAAATCACTTTCTTATCTCCGTAAGGTAATAAAATTCAGAATGCACGTATCAATGCCAGAGGGAAAACGCCCAGTTGGTAGACCAAGAATGAGGTGGGAGAATAACATTAACTATGATTTGAGGGAAATGGGTTATACAGGGAATGATTGGAAAGCAATAGCTCAGGATAGGGATGTGTGGAGAGCTTATGTCCGTGCGGTCATGAACCTACGGATTCGGTAGTGCCAGTGAGTAAGTAAGTATGCACGTATCAATAGGAGGTATTTCAAAATGAAGTTACACAAACCATCCCCAAATCATTACTATGCATCCATTTTTTTACTATAATAAAAGATCTTCTGAATGGGGTAACCAAACGTGTTAAAACTTCGAACACATATTCAGTACATGATGCATTCACTTCCATATTATTAAAACATGTAATTTATTTGTATCAGAGGAAAAAAAAGTTGAAAGAAAATAAAAAAGTTAAAAAACTTTTTTTACTAATGGACTATAGTGAATATGAACAAATCTATGCACCATTTAATTATAAGCAGCTTTAGCATATTAATTAAATAAAAGTAAAACTTTAACAGTTTTATTTGTATTTAATTAATAAAAAATGGATTTTCATCAAGTAAACGCAAATCAATTGATTAGTTTTAACATAATTTTAAACTTTTAAGAAACTTCTCTTATGGGAGTTCCAGATAATTATTTACTAAAATTATAAAGAATTACATTTTTCATCATACAAATTTGAAATTAACGTGAACATATAACTTATCAATGTCTACCCGATAAAAAAAATACAAAACAATTATGAAAATTAAAAATCTCAGTAGCGTGTTCCCTTAAATAAACACAAGAAACTTTAGGCAATTTTCTTTGATATTTGATGATCTTGAAGAAGATTTCTGAGCTGTTGCCCGTGGTCTTGAAGTTTGAACTTCAAGCCTCAAGACCACGGCCAACAGCACGGATATCTTCAAGATCAACATAGTAACTCCGGACGTGAAAGCCTAAAAGCCTAAGTCAAATATTCTTTTATAGTATTTAAATATTTGTATATTAAAATTGTATAAATACATGAAAACACTTAAAACTTAACCAATAGATTTTTTTTTTCAAATGTCCCAGGTTGTCTTTCGACATTCCTGGCATGGCGTACTTGTAACCCACTTCTGAGGTTGGGGCGCCTGGAAGGCGGGGTTACGTTGCACTGATGATATGATGGGTGATGATGGTAGTGGTGCTCCAGGAGAGTCCCTAATCCTAAGATGAATATGAATGATGATCATTGCGATGGCCATATGGTTTCGGGGACCGTTTGGGCCTTAAAGTTTTCCTGACATTTGTCTTACAGGTGAGGAAAAACCCCGATAAAAGCTCACCCAGAAAAACTGTCCCGACCGGGGATCGAACCCGGGCCCACTGCGTGACAAGGCAGCACGCTACCTCGAGACCACAGCGGTGGACCCAATAGATATTTCTAATGACAAAAATAATTAGATAACTTAAACATTTTGGGACGTAAAATGAACACATTCAACATCGGCTCACGACAAATTGTGGTGTATGAACGGAAGCGTATTCGGAATTTTAGAAGAATAGCTATCTTGATATTGTAGGCCTATATCATTAAATACATGTACCTGATAAACTAAGTCTTCCTTAACTAATTATTTTTTAATCTTCGTAGGCCTTTCGGATTTCTATCATCTTCTGCGGTCTATTGATTATTGATTAATCTTGTCATTATTCTGTATAAAGGGTTGGTATATTCTAATTTATTGTTATATATTATCCTAAATTTATAAACCTTATTTCACTTAAGGTATATTAGGATTATAGTTTGTGTCAACGTTGTAATACGTTATATAATTATATCTAAAACCAGAGTTTCTTTTATGAACTTTATTTATAAAGATATTAAAAAGTTTGTAGTTCTTTTCTGTCAAAAGCTCTTCCGTAATGGCTGGTTCACTTATTGCCATTAAATATAGGCCTATGTTGTTTCTGTTTTTTCTAAGTTCTATTTATTCAAGACTATATATATATAAGAAAAAATAAATGACTTGGATTCGCCTGGTGGTGTAATGGATAACACGCTGGGGTACCATCAGGCGAATCCAAATCAAACATTTATTTTTCTTATATATATATATATATATAATAAATGTTTGAATTGGGTTCGTCTGGTGGTGTAATGGATAACAAGCTGGGGCACCGACCCAGAGTTTCGGGTTCGAATCCCGTCCAGGCATTTATTTTTCGTATCATGTCATATTAAGCTTGCATTGCTCAATGTTAAAAATTTTAATCGTAACATCCATACAGCGTCACTGCTATAAAGTAAAAATATTCTCTTAATTTGCTTACTTGTTATAGTCAGCTACTAGGTGGCAGTGAAGATCTAGTTCTCGCGACATCTAATAACAATGGAGAATAAATGTTTAAATTGGATTCGCCTGGTGGTGTAATGGATAACAAGTTGGGGTACCGACCCAGAGTTCCGGGTTCGAATCCCGTCCAGGCATTTATTTTTCTTATCATGTCATATATATATATTGAAATTTTTGTTACATTCTCAGGTATTAGAGATAGTGTGTTTATTTTTAGGACAGGGTAAAAAGCGTTATACACGTGTATATACAACGTACGTCATACGTTGGTAGCATTAAAATACAACAAAATTTTAAGTGGACTAAGATCCATTCACAGTACGTACATTAGCGATTGTTCGAAGAACCCATTGGTACAAATTGGTGAAATTTGAAACTTAGATATCTTAGATCCTTTGACACACTCTTCAATACATTTTACTTATATACAGATTTTTCAATGTTTATACATCTTTCGGAGCTTTAAAGTTTTATTTTCCTTCTCCAGTCATCGCTATCCACCAATTCAATGTCCTCCAGTCCTCTTGTTCTCATTCCAGTTTTTATTTTTTGCAGCAATAAATTTCGAGGTATTCCCTTCTTTCTTCTTCCAGATGGACACTATTCCAATATTTTGTTCTCGGTAACCTTTATTCCTGCATTCGTCGTACATGCCAATAACAATTTAACTACTTATATCATATAATCTACTATTGAATATTTAAAATTAATTTTTTCTCCAATTCTGAACTTTTTTTGCTCTCCTCAAGAAATCCATTTCCATCGAAATAAGTTTTATTGTTTTTATTGAATTTCTATTCTTCAGCTCCATATGTGACAGCACTTCAATTGATATTGATGAAACATTCGGTGGAGAATCAGAATGGCATGCTCGAAGAACCACACTTGCCTTGCGAGCAATAGGTAACCGGCCCCTAGTTTAGTGAACTCGAAAATTAATCCATTGACTTAATCAAAATCAGCGATGGCCAATTAGAGACTGATTGAAGGTCGTTCCGCAAACTGACACTTGAGCCAAGACAGTTTAATTACTAGTCGGTTAATTAATTTTATTGTCAAACAAAAATTAAAGACATTGGTAGTTTTACTTTTATCTTGTTTGTCCCTTCTATTCGACAAATTTGGTCGCGCGCCATACCTGAGCGGTTTAAGGCATTAATGCAGAGCTACGGGACTTGCTCTGGTTCGAATCCTCTTCGGGGAAAACATTATTCTTCTTCTTCTTATTCTTCACTTCATGGACCAGGCAAAATCCCTGTTCCGCCTCACAGTTCTTCTGCCTATCTTTTCACAGGTCTTCCTACATTCCTTGATCCTCTTGGCTTGTAGTTTTAGCTACTTTTGGTAATATTCTTACATTCATTCTTTCTACATGTCTAAACCATTTATCTCTATATTCTTTGATTCGATCACTCAGTGGATACATATTTAACCCTCTTCTTATATCTTCATTCTTTATCCGATCCAATCTTATGCAGCCTTTTGTTCTTCTAAGGATGTTCATTTCTACCCTTTTGTTCCACTTGTAATTTTTTGGTCATTCCCAAGTTTCGCTCCCATAAAATAATGCAGGAACCGCCAATGTTTTATAAAAACTTCAATCTAGTATATCTTTTTGTTTTGTTCTTTAATGTTTTATTTACAGTTCCGCATATCATTTGAAATTTGGACAGTTTAAAATGTATGTCTATTTCATTTTTGTTTTTTATAGTAAAATTACAACAAAAATATTTAAATTTAGTTTTAGAGCTTATTGTCTATTATTATTTTTGATTTCATATGTTCATTTCCCCAAAATGCCATTTTTTTATATTTTAAAATTATATTCTTGGCATAACTGATTTAATTTATGAAAGAGTACCGCAAACTATTTCCAATTTCTTGAATAATCACCACATCATCAACATACATTAAAACGTTTAATATTTTAAAACGGCTCACTCTCAAAACATATATTAACATTTATTTTCCAATTTTGGATGATGTCATCAATATATAAATTAAAAAGGGAGGTGATAAACTGCACCCTTGTCTTACATCTCTGTTTACTAAAATACCTGGGAAAACATTTTCTCATGGAATTTCGGACAGTATGATACCAGTGCCCAACCGTGAGGAATTTGGGAAGCTACAATAAATAGCGGCTCCAAGTATAACAGCTGGTGTCTACATGTCACCCCTATACTGGCTGAATAATAATCGTCCACCTCTATGATTGTCACGTGTGTTTTTTTTTTCTGAAAGTGGCTGCAATACTTCAGTGAAACATTAATATCAGAAAAGAGATTTTGCTGCAAAGGAAATATATTTTCAAGGACAATACCACATCATAATTGGACCACATGCTGCAAAATGACGCATGCTTAAATTTGAAATATATGAGTTAATGCTTAATTATCATTTCTAGTATCGATCCATATCCTTGCAAAAGAGATCCAACCCACCATCTGCATTCTTATGCCTTCTATGAACCAAGTCAAGAAAATACTAACAGAAAAATGTGACATTTATCTTTCTGCGGAAAGAACCAAACTACAAAAATGTGTAAAATCTTATAATTAAAAATGTTTTAGTTACCATCTAATGTCATACAATAGTAGAGCTTTGATATTCATTAGTTGAAGTAACATATAAATTACTATTTTATTTATGATTTTTTATTGACATTTAACTTTAAAGACATTTTTCTCAGTTCAGTGTCTTGTGGCTTGGTTCCTTTAGCTGAATTCAGTCCCATTCACAACTAGAGCTCAGCGACGATAACTGTTTTAAAAGATTATTTAGTGAAACAAATGTTTAATACTATATATTAATAAAATGGAAATAAGTATCGTAATTATTACTTACATATTTAGAGACGATTTAACATCTAACACCTTATCCGTCTATTTATTCGTGTATTATTATTAATAGGTCCAACGCTGTGATCTCGGAGTAGAGCGCGCTGCCTTGTCACGCAGTGGGCCCGGATTCCATTCCCGGTCGGGACAAGCTTCCTGGGTTAGGTTTTCTTTCTGGGTTTTTCCTCACCTGTAAGACAAATGTCAGGTAGTTTTAAGGCCCAAAAGGTCTCTGGCCATCATCATTATCATCTTTCACCGGTGTGGAAAGCAACAGGAAGCTACCAAATCTATAATTCCCTAGTAAAGCTGCAAAGGATAGCATGAAAATGCTATGATTGCAGTGAAAGACCTGCCCTACGGCAGAACACTATAGAATGGGATTAATATTATTTATTTTCATGAGTCTATGAAATAGTGAATAACCCAACAGTTGCTTTGACGATTCGGGAAAACCACGTTGAAAGACACCAGAGTTCGGACCGGGACCTCCACAATACGATTCTCAAACGCTACAGCTTGAGTCAAATCGCTCAGTTATAATATTATTTAATTGAATTCACTGTTTAACAGCTTAGAAATCAGAAACGTTTTCGAGTCAGTTTGGACGTTTTCGTAACAACTGCGCTTTGTTCTTACAATTTAATTTCGACAATATATCAGTCTCAGTCTACCTGAGAAGTTCAAACTGATATGCTAGAAATTTGTTTATTTAATTATCAGTGAATAATAGCATGCTCTTGTACAAAATTGAATAAAAGAGGCGGTAGTGATATCCTTGCTTAAATCCATTGTGAATTTTAAAAGTATCTGGAAACTGTTTACCTATTCGCTCCTAATCTTTGTAATATTCGAATAAGTTTAACTTTTTAAGAACTCAGGATTCAGGAGAATACTATACAATTTATCTTAATTGATTCGTATGCCTTTCAAAAGTATACATATTGTCGAAGCATTATATTCCAATTATTTTCTAAAATCTGTCTAATACTGTCTAATACTAAAAATCTGATATATTGTAGACCTATTTCCTTAAAATCCATATAAACAATAACCTATTGTATTTGAGATTAAACATAGGCTCAATTCTGGAATTGTGTGCTATTATGCATTACAGAGACTCTTGACTTCCCAACTCCTTTCAAAAAACGTTAAACTGAAAATATATAAAACTATTATTCTACCAGTTAGTATTATATGGGTGCGAAACATGGATTCTTACTTTAAGGAACGAAATGAGATTACGAGTTTTGAGAATAAAGTTCTTAGGAAAAATTTTGGACCAAAGAGAGATGAACAGACAGGTAAATGGAGAAGACTACATAACAATGAACTACATGGTCTTTATAGAAAGCCAGATATAATAAGAACAGTTAAATCTCGTAGACTGCGATGGACAGGACATGTTGCGCGTATGGGGAATGAAAGACGTGCATGGAAGCTTCTTGTAGGAAAGCCAGAGGGAAAACGCCCAGTCGGTAGACGAAGAACGAGTTGGGAGAACAGCATTAACTATTATTTGAGGGAAGTAGATTATACAGGGAATGATTGGAAAACATTAGCTCAGGATAGGGATGTATGGAGAGCTTATGTCCGCGCGGCCATGAACCTACGGGTTCGATAGTGCCAGTGAGTAAGTAAGTAAGTATTTGAAAATTAAATTTTAAGAAACCTTTTGGAACAAAGAGAAACAGTCGAATGGAGAATACTACAATTGCATTATAGCGAGCTACATGATCTTTATGGGAAACCAGATGAAATAATAACAGTTAAATTTCGTAGTCGCAATGGATGGAGTAAGAATGGGGAATGGAAGAGGGGCATGGAAACTTCCTGTAGGAAAACCAGAGAGAAAACGACCAGTAAATACGCCAAAAATGCGAAGGGAGAGTAATAGTAACCATGATTTGAGGGAGATAAATTATACAGGGAGATGATTTGAAATCATTAACTGAGGATTGGGATGTATGGAGAGTTCGTATCCGCACGGACATGAACCAACAGATTCAATAGTGCGAAGGAAGTTTGAGTTGATATATGCAATGGTTAATGCATGAACGAAATACTTGTAGAAAGTTCTGGATTTATTTCAACTGCCCTGGTTTATTTAAAAGTGTAGAGAGTTTTCTTATACATTCTATCAGATCTTACATCACAGAATTTCCTCTAAATAGGTATTTACACTTCATTTTCTAACAAGATTATGTCTTATCACAAGAACAAGTATAGAGAGTAAAGCATGGATAATCTCAAGGAGCTCACTGCTCGTTTAAAGTCTGGCTGAAAAGATTTACCTCTTCGTTTAATTAAAACTTCTACACAGCTTAATGCGACAAATCTTTTCGAGTTCCTTAAAACAAACTTTTTACAAGATGAATATAACCAACTACTTCCCAATACTCAAGTGCCATCAAAACATTTGATTTACTGTTTAATTTAATTAAAAATGAAATATTTTTTATTTAAATATTTAAAAAAAATATATAGGCCTATATACTGCAATTTTTAGATAAATATAATAGATATATTATTTACTACTGTTTTATGAAACATCGAAATAAAATTAAAGGGTTGTTCATTATATTAAATAACGAAAATCTTAATGACTACATGATAGAAACTTAATACGCTAGACATAAAAGACGTAAAAACTTTGGATTTAAAATGTGAAGAAAATAAAAGAAAAGTCTCTCATATGTTCATTTAAGCAAAATATAATTAAGTCTTTTATTTTGAATTGCAATCGAAAATATATACATAAATTATGAAAAATGTTTTTTATGGTAAAATATGTCCTTTTATAATTTACTAAATAAATGAAAATTAATTTGTTTTTTGTTTATTTGAATAAGTAAAAGGAAAGTTAATTATACGTTTATATCGTAATTATTTTTAGATACCCCATGCTGATTATCCACCGTTGACCGGAATATATTTATCCCGATCTACTTGACATCAATGAAAGACAAAAATGGTTGAGTGAGTTAAAAGATAAACTATGCTGTCGGGGACATTTTTGTAGAGTTTTTTGAGATATTCAATTCCATGTACATTAATTTGATGTATTTGTTATGGTTTAGGCAGCGTAAGCCATTTAAGCTTCCACAAAGTTCCGAAAAATAACTTTTTCACTACAAAGGGTGATTTTTAAGGGTGAAGGAGTTGAATATTGCAACTATCTTATAGTCTAAAACCTTCCCAAAAAACTCCTGAGCATTTTGCAAAAAGCCCTATCTATCACAATCGGCTGAACGGAATGGCAGCGCGTAATATATATATATATATATGAAAATATCTCGAAGATTATTAGTTGTTACTATGGTTTGCCTAGTTCTTCTTCATAGATACAATGTATCCTCAATTCCGAAATCTCTCTTGAAGTAACCTATGAACATTGTTATGGTGTCTGAAAAAAAAATGTTTTTATTTAATGTTACTGATCATGTGAAATCATCGGGACGCCGCACCGGCTCAATACTGAGTGTTAAGTGACAATATGTTTGACAAGGTAATCTAAAAGCACGAGATAATGTATTTATCAGGGCAGTCGCCGCGCTGTTAATTAAAAGGCTTTGCTGTGTGTCATGCCGCCACTGATGAATCAACTATACAAATTCATTTCAATTAATGTTCTAGCAAATATATAAGTTAATTAAATCTATAAAAAAAGCTGAAAAAAATAACTGGATGAACTGCAATAAAAAATTTTCAAATAATTAGTTATTCTAACAATAAGTGGGAAGATAATAGAGATAACGGATCAGTTGTAAACGTAGAATTTCAAGGTGATAACAAACCAAATCACTGGCATTATCGAACCCGTACGTTCATGGCCGCGTGCACAAAATATTTCCAAACATCCCTATCCTGAGCTAATGTTTTCCAATCATCCTCCGTATAATCTACTTCCTTCAAATCATGATTAATCTTATTCTCCCTCCTCATTCTTGGTCTACCAACTTGGCGTTTTCCCTCTGGTTTTCCTACAGAAACTTCGGCTCGTCTTTTATTCCACATTCGTGTCACATGTCCTGCCCATCGTAGTCTACCAGACTTAGTTGATTTTTTTATATCTGGTTCCTTACAAAGCTCATGTAGCTCACTGTTATTTTTAGTTTTTTCCATTCACCTGTCTGTTCACCTCTCTTTGGCCCAAAAATGTTCCTAGTCCATGTTTCGCATCCATATGATATAACTGGGAGAATAATAGTTTTATATATTTCCGATTTAACGTTTTTTAGAGGGGTTGGGACTACAAGAGTCCCTGTATACATAATAGCACGCATTTACAGAATCGAGCTTATGTTTAATTTCTTTGCGCATCTCAATCATATTTGTGATTATTGTTCCTAAAGATTTTTAAATTCAGTCACTTCTTCAAAATTTCTCTCATTTGTCATTAGCTGTCCATTTCCATTATATAATGTAGGCTATATCTATGTGTGGCCATATATTTAGTTTTGATGATGTTCACTTCCAGTCTCAATTTCTTAGTCTTACTCAATAGAGAGTACGTATTGGACCTTAGCAGGCCTTACTTACTTACTCACTGGCACAATCGAACCCGTAGGTTCATGGCCGCGCGGACATAAGCTCTTCATACATCCCTATCCTGAGCTAATGCTTTCCAATCATTCCCTGTATAATCTACTTCCCTCAAATAATAGTTAATGTTGTTCTCCCACCTCATTCTTGGTCGACCAACTGGGCGTTTTCCTTCTGGCTTTCCTACAAGAAGTTTCCATGCACGTCTTTCATTCCCCATACGCGCAACATGTCCTGCCCAACGCAGTCTACGAGACTTAACTGTTCTTATTATATCTGGCTTCCTATAAAGACCATGTAGTTCATTGTTATGTAATCTTCTCCATTCACCTGTCTGTTCATCTCTCTTTGGTCCAAAAATTTTCCTAAGAACTTTATTCTCATATACTTGTAATCTCCTTTCCTCCCTTAAAGTAAGAGTCCATGTTTCGCACCCATACAATATAACTGGTAGAATAATAGTTTTATATATTTTCAGCTTAACGTTTTTTGAAAGGAGTTGGGACATCAAAAGTCTCTGCAATGCATAATAGCATGCATTTCCAGCATTGAGCCTATGTTTAATTTCTTTGTGCATCTCATTCCTATTTGTGATTATTGTTCCTAGGTATTTCAATTCAGCCACTTCCTCAAAATTTCCCTCATTTGTCATTAGCTGTCCATTTCCATTATATACTGAATTTCTACGTGTGACCATATATTTAGTTTTACTGATATTTACTTCCAGTCCTAATTTCTTAGTGTTACTCAATAGTGTGTGCGTGTTGGCCATTAGTATCTCCTCGCTATCGGCCAGTAGTACTACATCATCAGCATAAACTAACAGCTTATTAATACCATTGAGTTGTAAGCCTTCCTCATTCTCTAAAGATTTAATGGCATGCTCTAGTACAAAATTAAATAGTAGAGGAGATAGTGCATCTCCTTGCTTCAACCCATTCTGGATTTCAAAGTGTCTGAAAACTGTTTGCCTACACGAACCCTACTCTTTGAGCCATTTAGACACATTCGTATAAGTCTAACTAACTTTTTAGGAATTCCGAACTCCAGCAGGATACTATATAACTTCTCCCTCTTAATTGAATCATATGCTTTTTTGAAGTCTACATATAGTTGATGTACCGTACCATTGTATTCCCATTTCTTTTCTAAAATCTGTCTTATACTAAAAATCTGATCTGTTGTAGACCTGTTTCTTCTAAATGCACATTGATGATCTCCTAGAATGTCATCAATATAGGGAGTAAGTCTGCTTACTAATATATTTGTTAGAATTTTGTAGGAAGTTGAAAGTAATGAGATGCCCCTGTAGTTGTTGCAATCAGTGTTATCTCCTTTCTTATAAATTGGTATGATAATTGATTCCTTCCATTCATCTGGAAGAGCTTCTTTTTCCGTAGGCCTATTTAGTTTTATTGATGTTTACTTCCAGTTCCAATTTCTTAGTGTTATTCAATAATGTGTGCGTATCTCCTCGCTATCGTCCAATAGTACTACATCACCACCATAAACTAACAGCTTATTAATACCATTGAGTTGTATGACTTCTTCATCCTCTAAAGATATGATGGCATATTCTACTACAAAATTGGACAATAGAGGAGATAATGCATATCCTTGCTTTAACTCATTGTGAATTTCAAAAGTATCCGAAAGCTGTTTCCTACACGCACCTTACTCTTTGTGTCATTTAGACACTTAACTAACTTTTTAGGAATTGCGAACTCCAGCAGGATACTGCATAATGTTTTGCGTCATTATAACGACGTTTGAATTTTGCGGGCGAAGGCGAGTATAGTGGTTGGTCTCGTATGGGTCAAAAGAGATTTGCGAGGCGCCAACTCGCGAGTCGAAAGATCAGTGCTGACCATCATAATGCCTAGGCTGTCATTCCAGAAATATCTACGAGCATCTACTTCCCCTCTCGGGAAAGATTGATGGCCAGAGGTTTTCACGTTGTGGAACAGTCTCCATTAGATGCTGAGAAATGTTAGTCTCCCTTGCTATTAATCTGCTGCTAGAGACGGAAGCGAGTAAGCTGTATTTTGGCAGCGATAGCGAACTGTGAAGAGAGGACAAATCGTGGCGAGTGTACTCATCAGATACTGTAAAATAATGTTATGCGCAATTGTGCGTTTTGTTGTACTTACAGCACTGGCGACCATGAATGAAAGTTTAATTTCCTACAATTCGGGGTTGCCAACCTAATTAACTACACTGTAATATTACATATAACCTACCTCGTGCGGGAAGTAAAACCACTGCCCTCTATGTATACTACCCCTTTGTCAACTAGATGGAAGGGGTGATTTCTGTGTCTTTTCATTTATTAATTAACTTCTCTAGAATATAAGGTTCTAAGAACTGCAAATCGTACAATATATATAAAAAAATATATCCAAAAGGTAATGTTAATATATCAAACAAATCACTGCATTTTAAATGAATCGAACTTTATTTAAAACAATATAAAACAATAAATACATACTTGCCGCCATTTTATCACTAATATTGTCTCATGGCCTCCTGTACTTTCAACTAATAACCATTGCCCATACTGTTAACATTAGTCAGTCGTTTATAATGAACGCAAATATTTCCAACAAAGATGTTATTATTTGACTATTATTTATTATTTTGAAAACACCATCGAACAAAAAATAATATACAACGCACGTTTGTGAAGTGTTTTACAGAATCTCGGAAATGAAAAAACCTCGCTATCACTCGGTTTTTAATTAAATCCTCTCTTCTGTAAAAACCGCTTCCCAACCTCGCATTGTAATATACTAATGCTCGAGATAAACTTTAAATCAAGATTAATTATTAGTGCAAATTGTGAACAAATTCTTATGTACAGTCGTTGAATTAAATAAAGTGATTGTGAAATATTACACGACATCTGTGTGTAATTATTTACTACATAAGCTACTTATAGACGAATCCCCATAAACGACGACAATAACTTTTCCGTCTTAAATGTTTACAAAAACAAAAATATCTCTTCAGTTTCAGATTTTGTCTTATAACCATCACCAATATATTTGTATCCTTGTTCCAGGATTGGTTGGCAACTTACTTTCTTGCGTGGTGTTCCTCAACACACATCTCAAGATGCGAAGTTCTAGCTACTATCTTGCTGCCCTGGCCGCCGCAGACTTTGGCTTTTTGGCTACTCTTCTGTTGGTATGGTTCAATAGTAACATCGGCGTCGAAGTATTTAACAAGGACGGTTGGTGTCAAGGTCTGGTATATATCAGTTCGGTATGCAGCTTCCTCAGCGTATGGTTAATCGTAGCATTCACCGTGGAACGGTTCATCGCCGTACAGTATCCACTTCACCGTCCGCACATGTGCACGGTAGCCAGAGCCAAAGCCATCGTGGGTTGTCTCGTGGTCATAGCACTGCTCTCCCACCTGTATTCTTTCGTGACCGCGGGGCTGGTCACCCTGAATGACGGAACACAAGTTTGTGACATGCTGGAGGATTACAGAGAAACAATGAGGATCATAAATATCGTGGACAGCCTGGTTACTCTCATTATACCGCTGATTCTTATCATCATCATGAACACCATGATCACCAGGAACTTGCTCAAGTTCAGCCGCAGATTCAAGCACAATCCAGATTCCATGACGGTGGTGGACGGCATGAGCATGGAGAGATCTGATATCAACCTCAACCAGATTCACGTAAGTACATTTTCTGTATCATAATAGGACGGCGCTATGCATGAACCGGCTATGCGTTATTATGTACGTTTCGAGAAAAATACGATTAAATTTAAATCGTGAAATGCAGACTTTCACAGCCGGTAATCATAATATTAAAAGATTCCGGGTTATGTGGCCGTGGTCTATAATTGGTGTTCTTCCAGACGTTTCTCCCTCAAATGCGGAGGGCATCTTCAGTGGCGAGTGCTTCTAGGTGGTGTTCCCTTGTCGTAGACTCGACTTTGAATGTCGAGTCTACGGCAAGGGAACACCACTTAGAAGCACTCGCCATTGAATATGTCCTCCGCAGTTGAGAGAGAAACGTCTGGAAGAAACACCATTTATAGACCACGGCCACATAGCCCGGAATCTTTTAACATACATTTAAATCAATCTTCACTATACATATTTTAGCGTCAACTAACAATACTGGATATTGCAATGTATTTTCCTTGTTTAGCAGTTACGCATCAATAAGCTAAGAGGGGGAACAATTGGCGCTTAACTGCATGATGCAAAATTTAGATTAGCATTTATGAAAATCTGATTTCATAGCCGTTTATTGCAAAACATAGAATCTCTGATAGGACTGAAGGCGTCTACATTTGTCTTTAATAATAAGACTATATTTAAAGATTTGGCGCTAAAAGTGTGCGTAAACTTAGTTCATGAGCCAGTGCAATAGATGGCATCAAAATATATATTTTTTAAATCGCGCTTAGCAGGTTGATGCATAACATCATCCAATTATAAAATTTTACAGACTGTTGCAACTGACTTTTTCGCTGTCCCCAATTCCCATTCCCTTTAATAATAACAATGGTTTATTTACCTGATGGAGTTAAGACCGTAAGGTTTTCACTTCCATTTCACTAGCGTTAAATTATAACTTACAGGTATTAACAATTATGAATTATCTAAAATTTGATTAATAACACATAATAGACATATGCTTCATAATATAAGATGATAAGGAAGGATATAACAACAACAAAATTTTATGTCCGTCGCTGTGGTGTAGTCGGTAGAGTCCCTACCTTCCACTCCGGGACCTGGACCCGGTGGGATAAGGGATTTTTAAAAAATCTCTACCTTGGGACTGGGTATGTGTCGTGTCCAGTTGTACCCATTGGGTTTAATTCCTAATATATAACAGTGAGCAACAAAAGAGAAACTTTTTTTTGTCTCAGAAAGAAAAATATATGATTCTGATAGTTTTTTTTCTCATCATAATAATCATCATCATCATCATCCGGTATCATGGCAGCTGCCGCCGTCTTCCGGAAACCAAACGCCATTTCTCTCTGTCCATCCATTGATTTGCCTCCAATCCTCTGATATTCATAGCTTCTTGTACCCGTTCTATCCAAGTTTTGTTCGGTCTTCCTCTCTTCCTCCTTTCTATTGGGATCCATTCCATAACAATTTTAGGCAATCTTTTCTCTGGCATTCTTTTGACATGCCATACCACTATAATCTTTTATTTTCTATAATGTCTATGATATCTGGCTCCTGAATTCAAATATGATATCGGTTTTTCTCCATCACGCAAGGTTTCCTAGAGACAGGAATTCATAATTTCAAACACTTTAATATTTTCTACATTCGTAACTACACAATATTCGAACATTCGGACTCATCTAGAAAGTAAGAAATAACGATTTCTGCTATATTTCGCCTGTGGAGCATCCCTCTTGATATTCCAACAATAATCGACCAGCATATTAGGATTCCATTTGCGTTGATATCTCTTTTCCATAGCTGAATCTCTGAGTTAGCTCGTTTGGTTTTATTTTACAGTGGACAAATGGACGAAAAAACGTTTATTATAAAAATAATTATTTAAACCCATTAATTGAAATTGAAATAAAAAAATGTGGGTGATGGAGAAATTCCGAATACATATTTGAAAACACGATAAAAACTGCATTAAGTACAACTATTGGTACTCATGAGACAAAAATCATGTTGACCAGTGTAATTGGCTGGAAAAGAATGTGTAAAATATAAAATAATAAAAAAAACATATACCTAAAACATGGTTGTCGGTCGCGGTGGACTAGTGGTAATGTTCCTTGATTTCAGATTAAACCTAGTTATTTATGATAGATTCAAAATACTTATCTATATACATAAAATAGGATGTTGGTATATCTGAGATTAATAGACTTCGACACCGTTTAACCGATCATCATGAAAATAGGCACATATATGTATTTTTCACGGAGAGGGTTATTATGCTATCTATTATGTTATAAAACCATTAGGTATAGGAGTTCACCTGAAACGAAAATTTAAAAATCACTCTAGTGGTCGCTATTTTCGATGTTTCACAACGAAACGCAGCATATCCTATTGAAATAAACCGAGTTAGGTATTACTCAAAAATCAATTAAATCGGACCGATAAATATTGAGGTGTACCTAAAATTAAAAATCAAAAATTGACTCTAGCAACCGCCATGTTGGTTCGTCGCAGTATATATCATAGCATTTTAATCAACCCTTAATATTTCATTTGTTTGAGCATGACAGCGCACGCCGGATATAAGCTAGTATTTTATAACATTAAAATAAATATTAAGAAGTAAAATTATTTAGCAAATTACTGAAATTCGTATAAATTACGAAACTTTGCTTTATACACTAGGAACTAATTCGATTGGAGTTTGAGAAGTGACATAAATCTGCGTGTGAGGTGCGATGCAGCTCGCTTCCAGCAGTGTCATTGTTCTCGGCTAACTTTCCAAGCAAATGAGGGCTTAATCTTTTATCTCCTATTTTAGCCTTTTACACATCTTAATTGCGTTTAATTATCCATCTCTCCAAGGTACAACAAAACATATCTCCTAGGCATAAAACATATTGGTTAACTTCTGGTGGACGGAATAATTGTGACTTGTAAGTAGTGGGAGAAGTCGGCCGCGGTGGACTAGTGGTTATGTTCCTTGCCTCCAGTCTCGAGGGTCGCTGATACAAACCCGGCCAGGATCGATGATTTTTTTAGGATGGAAAAATTCAAGGAGCAAGTCCTCCGGGAGGGACTTTAAGCCGTGGGTTCTGAGTCTGAAGATTTTCAGCCTCGTAAAATAATCCTTAAGCCTGAATAAAGAGGCCTCTAAGCAAAATTTACCAAATTTCTTCATTCAAAACACGTGTCGGGATCAATTTGTGTATGTTTATTATTTTCTCACTTTTACTGGAATCTGTGGTTTTAATTGGACAGATTTGTATCCTAACGGAATTACTACTAAGGTAAATGGTTTTATTTCATATATAATGAATATCCGCAAAGTTTACCGCCCAGGGGGTTATTTGATCCTGTTTGATGTAAAAATAATAAATGGATCATTGCTACTGCAATAATAATAATAATAATAATAATAATAATAATAATAATAATAATAATAAATAATAATAATAAATTGCAACAATAATAAAGGACCATAAGAAGTGGAATGATACGTTGCATAAAACCCCCTTATATCCCCCCTAAAACCAGATTTTGTTCTTAAATGTGTTATTTTGCCCCTAAAAACCCATTAAACATGAAAATAAAATTATAATTGACAAAAATCTCAATTCAGGACCCCATAAAAGTTCCCCAAATTTTTGGAATTTTTTTTACTCCTTAGAAACCCATTAAGCACAAAAATTAGTATATATATATATATATATATATATATATATATATAATACTACATGTATAAGAAAATTGTATGCTTGTATTGGAATTCTTGAGTAGCTCAGTTGGTTAGAGCGCTAAAGGTACAGACTTTAGAGACTCGAGTTCGAATCCCGACTCAAGCATTCATTTTTCTTTTCATATCATATATATATATATATATATATATATTAACTATGTTATACTGCAGATTTTCGCGGATATAAGTATGATTAAGAAAGTTTTCTTGGGTTTTCCGCGTCATGGATTCAAGTTCGGCCTCTGGCCACTGATTCGACGTTCGGCATGATCCTACATGCCATTATCAAGACATGATAATGACATGTGGGATCATGCCGAAACGTCGGAATCAAGGCATTTAATGGCATGTGGGATCATGCCGAAACGTCGGAATCAGTGGCCAGAGGCCGAACTTGAATCCATGACGCGGAAAATCCAAGAAAGCTTTCTTAATTATATATATATATCTACATCCATCCATAGTAATTCTGCCCGAGGGCAGGTCTTTCACTGAAATCATAGCATTTTCATGCTATACTTTGCAGCTTTACTAGGGAATTATAGGTGTGGTAGCTTCCTCTTGCTTTCCACATCGATTAACGATGATGATGATGATAATGATAAGGATGATGATGCCCGGATGATTTTCGGGGACCGTTGGGCCCTAAGCTTCCTGACATTTGTCTTACAGGTGAGGAAAACCCCCGAAAAAAACCTGACCCAGGAGCCTGTCCCCACAAGGGATCGAACCCGGGCCCGCAGCGTACGTAACAAGGCAGCATGCTACCTCGAGACCACAGCGGTGGACTATATATATGTATATGTATGTAAAGAATCAATTTAGTGCTGCATTATCTGCTACGAATCTGATTCCATTAATTATAAGGGATTCATCTCATCTACACGACCCTGAGTTGGTCACGAGTTGAGGATGATATATTATCCAATACTAAATGTTATTTACATTAATTTCTGGATACTCATATTGGTAAATGGCGAAAAAATCATCAGAAACAAAACAAAAAGACGGAATCTATCGTAATATCGTCAAATTGCTTTATAATGTTGTTTAAAGTTACACTGGCAAAAGCTTATCTCTCTCATTCATCACAAAGCCTCTAGTTGAAGCACACTTTCCAACAGTGACGAGCGAACAGTTAAACTTTACTCAAGCTACATCAGAATTCAAGGCCGTTAATTGAAGTTTGAAACTGTTTATCAATTAGCAAGAGCTGACCAGTAACTACTTGTGTAACAAAGCTATTTCCAATTAGCAGTTTCCTGACGTCTTCAGGATCAAAACAGATTCAATGTATAATTTCAATGTATACTTTCTCTCAGTCAAATGCGACAAGGTTTATATAGGCCAAACAGGCAGACCATTTAATTCTTGCGTAAAAGAACGTATGAGGGAATATAATAGAAATCTCGATACTTCGAACCACACTACCATTTTCGTCAATTTGGTCATTGTTTAATTCAGATTTTACAGTTTTACATGTTTGTAGCAAAAGAAAAAAGCTAGGTATTTTAGAAACTTTAGAAATAAATAAATTAAAGAAAAGTGATGTTATTAAATTCCCAATTAGATCTAAAGATTCACCTCTGTTAAATTTATAAAAAAATAGTAGTAGGACTTTATTAAACTAGAAGTAAGATATAAACTGTGTTATTTACATATGTGGGTCGCACGGGCAGCAAGCCGTACGTGATGTTGACAGTCCGAATCAATAAAATAATGTATAGTAATAATATAAAATAGAACGAAAAAAAAAATATATAGATCACAGTAAATAACAATACAATTACATTATACAATAATTAGGTTACGTAAAATTATTAAGTATCAATGATATTACACTTTGCTTATCGGTACATATTTATTTATTCACGAATGAGTGTTATTTTCAGCGTTTTGTCCAGAAATTTACCCACGTGTATCCAATTTTACCATTAACTCGTAGCATGCCAATCCTTCATGATTTGAATTTAGAAATCTTTCCTGTAACAACTGACGCCTCCAATATTCCAAATCGTTACATTTTCCTAATTTATGTATTTCGTCTTCAAAGCTTCCGCACATTGGACATATTCGTATATCGTGAACGTCGGTAATTTTAAAAAACTCCCATCCCCCCCCACCTAAAGCAAGCGAGCAAGCCCTGATCTCTCTTTTTTTTTTAAAGACAAATAACCATTTTGTTAAATATTACTATTATTTATTTTCTTTTCTTTTCACACGCTTTATATTAGCTTGACCTGTATCTATCTATCTATCTATCTATCTATCTATCTATCTAACGGAATTTTTCAACGCGATTTTCACCCACTTAAAATCATTGGATCGACTTGAAACTTTGTATACTTGTAGAGGACCCGTGACAATACAATAATTTCATATTTATTTTCTAAAATCCTGGCCATAATCATCAGAAAATCAAAAAAAAGTGTTTTGTTTGTATCAATGTAACGGAATCTTTCAACGTGATTTTCACCCACATAGAAAATTGGATCGACTTGAAACTTTGTATAGCCTACTTGTAGAGGACCCGTGATAATATAATAATTTCATATTTATTTTCTAAAATCCTGGCCATAATCATCAGAAAATAAAAAAAAACTGTTTTTGTATCAATGTAACGGAATCTTTCAACGCAATTTTCACCCACTTAGAAACATTGGATCGACTCGAAATTGTGTATCTACTTGTAGAGGACCCGTGACAATACAACAATGTCATATTTATTTTCTAAAATCCTGGCCATAATCATCAGAAAATCAAAAAAAGTGTTTTTGTATCAATGTAACGGAATCTTTCAACGCGATTTTCACCCACTTAGAAATATTGGATCGACTTGAAACTTTGTATACGTGTAGAGGATCCGTGACAAATAATTTCATATTTTGTTTCTAAAATCCTGGCCAGAATCATCCGAAAATCAAAAAAATGAAAACTGGTGTAATAGGTTTTTAGTCAATCGTTGCAAGAGTTCAGTTGGTAGAGCAGTGAGCTCTTAGTGGTATATAATTTCAGTAATCCATACGTCGCTGATTCAAATCCAGCTGGGAGGGTTTTTTTTATAGAAGAGTATTACTTTTAGCTCATACTACAAGAGTATCGAATTTAAAGATATTTACATTTTTATCTTATTCTGTAAAATATTAAAACTAAAAAATAAAAAATAAATATTAGTTTTAAAAAACTAAAAGAACACGCTTTATTAGAAAACTAAAAAATGAAAAATAATTTTAATTTCCAATACGCTTGGGATAAAATAAAGTGGTCAACAAAAAAATCATCTCCAACACATATAGAATAAAATTAGAGTTATCAACAAAAAGAAAATAATTTTACCATCAAAAGCGTGGGTGCTTTTATGATTTTACATTTTCTTCTTAGAGAGCTTACTTTTACCAATATCTGTTTATTATCAAATATATTAATTGATATAGAGCACCCCACGCTTTTGATGGCAAAATTATTTTCTTTTTGTTGATAACTCTAATTTTATTCTATATGTGTTGGAGATGATTTTTTTGTTGACCACTTTATTTTATCCCAAGCGTATTGGAAATTAAAATTATTTTCATTTTTTAGTTTTCTAATAAAGCGTGTTCTTTTAGTTTTTTAAAACTATTATTTATTTATACTATTTTCCTTCTTGTTTTACCGTGTTTTCATTTTGTTTTACCTGTTTTGTCAACTTTCTTTTATTCTCACACAGACACAAGGACAGGACACACACACCCAGAGCCAAGGTACAGATTTAAAAACCCCTACCCCACCAGGAATCGAACCCGAGTCGCCAGAGTGGAAGGTAGGGACTCTACCGACTACGCCACGGCGACGGACTATTTTTAAATCCTAGATTGAATGATATTATTATTTTCCCAGACTTGTTTTAGATTTCTTTGTAAACACAGTGAACGTTTTCCCGCATATTCGGCGATAATATTTTCTTATTTTATTTCTAAGTACTTCCTCCTTATTTTTATGTGTTTCATATACTGCTGTACAATGTTTATCTTTTGTTTTTTATTGCATTGCTTGGTTACATAGTTGACTATGCACACAAATAGAACATTTATTTATATTTATGACATTCGCCTGAAGAAGATGTAGTGTTAACCTTTTTTTATAGGAATTATCACTGTGAGGTTCAATTCAATATTAAATTAAAAGATTCTTACCTCTCCTCACATTATTCTGTTAAGTAGATCGCGATTTCAGCCGAGCGACATAACACCGGTCAACAACAGTGTACTGAAGATGGGCCTGCTATAGGCCTGAAATCGCGATCTACTTAACAGAATAATGTGAGGAGAGGTAAGAATCTTTTAATTTAATATTGAAGATGTAGTGTATTGAAACATCTGTTACGAATATTAAATAAAATAAATATTTATGAAAATCATATGAAACTTAAATTTATTTTAGTAAACACACTAAAGAAGTAAGAAAATTGCTATGAAAGTCTTGAAATTTTAACAAAGTAAGGATGTTCCATTGCATTAACGGAGTTTAACCTCTTATATTATAAGCACTTTTACGTGCCACACGCCACCTGAGCCTTACAGTGGTACGAACTGTCGGAGGAGGGATGATTTCACCACACAAACAGCATGGAGGGTTTCCCCGAATGAGTGATCAGCTCAATGTCAGGGCCTCCTCCCAGACAATACATTATTCACACAAACATTCATACTAAATATTGCGAATATGATACTGATGATTATAATGGCCAGATGATGTTCGAGGGCTTAACGTTCCCTGATATTTGTCTTATAGGTGAGGAAAAACCCCGAAACAACCTGACTCCGGAAACTTGTCCCAGGGCTCCAACCCGGACCCTGCTGCGTACCAGGCGGCGCGGCGACGCTACCCTAAGACCACAGTAGTGGACTTAAAATTTTATAAAATAAAAAAAAACGCTGTTTAACTTTAAGATACGCTTTCGATTGCGAAATAACTGACTAATGCTTTTGATTTTACAAAATTTTAAGATTTCTTTGTAGTCGAGTTTAATATTTTACACTTTTCACTTTTATTATATTCTTTTTGGTGACCTTTTATATCAATGATTAGGTTTTTATTGCTTCTCTTATTTATTTCATTAGTTGTTAGCATAAAACAATGTGAACGAGGCTGTTACACTATTGTAGATAGATAGATTAAGATAACAATTTTTAATTCTTTTTTCCACGAGAAAAAATCTCACAAGCTTCATTCATTCGGATTCGCTGAAAAAATAGATAATTTAAAGCTTTGTATCAAGAGACGGATGAGATATGAGATATAAATAGTAAGGAGTAGAAGATTACGATGGGTTGGTCACATAATACATAAAAAATAAATATGGAAAATCATTCGCAAGGTAAAAAATGTTTTAGACAGGCGAAAACTGTTTGCAAAGAACAGGTGCATCAAGATTTCAAACCTGTAGATGATCACTTTGAAAAAGAGGACAATAGGGTGCTGTGAAGAACCTTTGTTGCGAATGAGACCGAACACCGACTTCGATTTGAAGCAGCCTAAAAAGTTTGATTGATTGACACCCTACTGTAACATAATTCATTTTACTGCAGCACACATTATATTAAAATAATTTACGTAATAGTAACATTTTTACAGCATTACCAACGATGAGTTGAACATTTTATTGTTTGACCAAATTAACCAACGGTATGTCAAAATGAATGTGTGTGTGTGTTATATATATATACAATATACAAATCACCATCATTATTCATGACAGTATCAAGGTTTTAAGTTGAATGAAATATTTAGATCTCTTAGAAATCAAAATAACAGTCACTCCAGTAGTCATTCTTGTTTTTTTTTTCTTTTATGCATTTCGTAATCTGTATTCTACACGGTGATTCTAAATAATTGCCCTGATTCTGAAAATTTGTTGCAGACAGTGTACAGAACAAAGACAAACTTTATATACACAGATATAAGAGTAAACGCTCCAAGTTTTTTTACATACTTCATAGGCACTCAAAATGACCTCCCCTTGTGACTCTGCACAAATCAAGCCAGTATGGTAATCCAATTCATTCCACACAAAGCAAAATGTATCAGTATTGATTACAGTGATGTCAATGATGATATGAGCAAGTAGCTCTAGCACATTGTCCAGTAATGGAGATAAAAAACATAATCTCTAACATACCCCAAAGGTAGAATTCGCATGGTGTTAAGGACGGTGAAAGTGGAGGCCAGGAAAAGAGCAGCAAGTCGTGTCTCCTCATGTGACCAATACATCTGTTTGCCAATCGAATGATCAGATCTGCTCGAACTTTATTGTGGAAGTTAGACGGAGCACCATCTCGCTGATGGATGAAAACAGTCTATCACTCTCCAGCTGTGGTATAAGTCACTTTTGTAACTTCGTCTAACGATCTTGATGTCTGATGGATATTTATGCAACTTTGATTCGAAAACGTCACTGCACAGTTAAACGAATCTTGTGGATCGAAATCCCAATAGTATATATGCACGCTTAGCACCAATTTATGCAAACTCAAATACTGTACCGCAAAAAGATAGAACTTTGCCACATGGATAATTTAGGTGGAACTTTGCCACATGGATGATCTTGTACATAATTAAAAAAAGTAAATGTACGTTTGTTGAAAATCTTAAATCTCCGAACGACCATCACTGGTTGTTTTGAAAGTTGGCACATATATTTATTTTTCAAGGAGAGGGTTTTTATGCTATTTATTATGTTCTAAAACTATTAGGTGTAGGAATTCACCTGAAACGAAAATTTAAAAATCGCTTTAGCGGTCGTAATTTTGGATGTTTCACATCTATAGTCAGTACCGATATCCTATGAAATAAACCGAGGTAATTATTGTTCAAAAGTCAGCGATATCCGACCTTTAAAAATGGGGGTTTACCTAAAATTCTAAATTAAAAATTAACTTTAGAAACTGCCATATTTGATTCATTGCAATGTATACATTTCTACCTACAGGATTTCAGATATGGCGAGTGCTTAGCCGCTATCTATTGTACTACACTGCTCAAACAAATTAGGGGATATTGTAGAATAACCTATTAAGAGTATGTTTTTTGGAATAGTATTAGATGCAATCACTTTCTATTACTCCAAGATAATGTAAATAAGAGTTTGAAGTTGTTACGTAACCTCGGTACCACACCAGAGGGCAGTGTCTGTACTGTTGATGTGAAAGGGTGGTGTGGGGGTGAATGTTTTGTTGATGTTTTTAAATCCAGTCCAGTTTTCAGTTAGTGAATGACTTGCCTTAGGGACAGTGATGCCTCGACAACGTGATTTACCTGAACCAATGGCTTGGAGGGCCATAGGAAGGATGGAAGCTGGACAGACACAACAAGAGGTGGCACAAGCCATTGGGGTGTCTCAAAGCGTGATTTCCAGACTTTGGAATCATTTTCAAAGAACATACTGTTCACAGAAGAGCCGGACAAGGTCGACCAAGGGCAACAACAAGCAAGGGATGACCGTTACCTCTTGTTAACAGCCTGTCGGAATAGACAGCAGAATGCAACTCAACTACGAAATACACTTCAAACAGCAACAGGACGCAGGGTGTCAACTCAAACTGTCCGTAATCGACTGCATGGAAGTGGTCTCTATGCCCGTAGGCCCTTGGTGTGTACCAGGTTAACTCCACAACACCGTAGAGATCGCAGAAAACTGGGCGGAGGAACATCGTGGGTGGAGGCATGCTGAATGGAGATCAGTTCTTTTTTCTGATGAGTCGCGATTCAACGTGGAATGTGATAGTCGGCGTGGGAGAGAAAAAGGGACACGAAACAATCCAGCTTTTGTACGTGAAAGATCCCCATATGGTGGCGGTGGATTGATGGTGTGGGCAGGAGTCAGTAGTGGTGGACATACGGACCTCTACGTCATCCAAGGTGGTACTTTGACTGCGGTAAGGTATAGAGATGAGATTCTCCGACCTTTTGTCGTGCCTTATGCTGGTGCCATAGGTGATTCTTTTCTTTTTATGGACGATAATGCACGACGCCACAGAGCTGGCTTGGTGGACGACATGCTGGAAGTGGAGGGTATCGAGCGTATGCAATGGCCAGCTTCCTCCCCGGACTTAAATCCGATTGAGCATGTGTGGGATGCATTAGGCAGGCGCATTGCAGGCAGACCAGCACCTCCCACAACTGTTCCAGAGCTGCACATTGCTCTTATGGAAGAGTGGCCACGTATCCCCCAAGAACTCATTGCTAACCTCATTGCATCAATGCCACACAGGTGTGAGGCAGTGCTGGCCGTTCGAGGAGACCATACACCATACTAAAGAAACATTTTCACCCATGTTAATGTTGCTTTGTTTGTTTGCCATATTCCTAATCAGGATCTCTTTGATATGTGGTGTGGTACAGAGGTTATGTAATGACTTCAAACTCTTGTTTACATTCTTTTGGAATAATAGAAAGTGATTACATCTAATACTGTTCCTAAAAACATAGTCTTAATAGGTTATTCTACAATATCCCCTAATTTTTTGAGCAGTGTATAAAACCATTAGGTGTAGGAGTTCACCTAAAACGAAAATTTAAAAATCTTGTTCAATTTATTTAGGCGTAGCAGCGCACGCCGGGTATTATCTAATTTAAAATAAAACTTTGAGAGATATACCTGGTATAATAATTAACACCATTCTTGTGTTATCCGCAGTCTGCCTATAACAATCACGAAATCAGGAAAATAAATTAGAATCACCGCGTATATAAAGCATTAGATAAAATTCTACAGTTTCTTTGATCTTGAAATGTTTCTAATTAACAATACGATAATCCAAGTTCTAACAAAAACTTCCATTATTTTTACAATACAGCCATATACAATAATCCAGTATTCTTTGTCTTTAATGTCTATTCCTGCCGTGCTATATTAATATTTATGCCATTTTAATAACAAAGATGACAGTGAAAAATATGTATATTTTTTATTCAGTGACCCAGTTTGTTATTTCGACATTTCTCGTGTTCTCTCCTGTCACTGGATTACTGTAACTCACGTACAGAGTTTAGAAACTCGTGTTCAAATCCGGACCCAGGCATTTATTTTTCTTTTCATGTCATATTTGCCTTCATTGACAAATGTCAAAAATATAGTTATAACATCTAAATATACAAGCGTTACTGCTATAAAGTAAATATTCTCTTTAAATATGCTTACTTGTTATAGTGGCCACTAGATGGCAGTTGGAACTATATCGCGCTACCTCTCGTGTAAATTGAGAATACTATGTGTGTGTGTGTGTGTGTGTGTGGTAAAAAATATAAATGTTTATGTTAGGATACCTGAGTAACTCATATGGTTAGAGCGCTAAACGTACAGAGTTTATAAACTCGGGTTCAAATTCCGACTCACGAATTTATTTTCTTTTCATATCATATTTACTTTCATTGATAGATGTCAAAGATATCCTTATAACATCTCTAATATACAAGCGTTACTGCTATAAAGTAAATATTCTCTTTAAATGTGCTTACTTGTTATAGTGGCCACTAGATTGCAGTTGGAACGATATCGCGCTATCTCTCGTGTAAAATGAGAATACTATATATATATATATATATATATATATATATATATATGAACAATAGATGATTGTGTTAGGATACCTGAGTAACTCAGATGGTTAGAGCGCTAAACGTACAGAGTTTAGAATATCGGGTTCAACTCCCGACTCAGGATTTATTTTCTTTTCATAACATATTTGTCTTCATTGCCAAATGTCATAAATATAGTTATAATATAATGGATAAGGCAGAAATTGCATAAATCATACGAATTCCTCAACAAGTCGAGTTTATGTTAGGATTTTGCTGGTTTATGGAACTCTTGTATTAATTAAATGCTAATGTACATAGTTTTGATATGAGGAAAACATGGTCGCCACTAGATAATTTGGGCTTTCAGATAGCATTATTTTAATATTATTTACTTTATTGCCTGGTAAATTAAATATGTAGTCCACAGGATAAGATGAAATTATAATAATTGCTTTGAGTTTCTCATCACACCTGTTTCATCATCATATTCTAAAACGATATAAACACATGTTATTGCTTCAGGCAATACATCATCCTCTGTTATTTTTTAACATCAAATTATTTACGTTTTTACATGAATAATTGTTATAGTACTTTTTGATGTTTTGAAGCCCTGTATTAAGTTATAACGCCCTTGAGTGCTATAAGATTGTATGAAGCAATTTGGAAAAGAGTGTGCTGATTTATGAAGCTCCATCATAAACATTCCCTAAACCGTTAACTCCAGCACCACGTTAAATTTTGTTGGAAAAGTAACCTAAATAAAACTTCAATCGTATTGGCAAGCTTACATCTTTGATGCAGAAATGGAGTTATTAAATATTTCTAAGAATAATCTACATAGTTGTATCAACATTCTTGCTCACACTGCAAGATTAGAACTTATTTCATAAAATTGAGCTAGGATAGCCATTTATCAGAAGAGATCAAAAGAAACCGGGTGTTTCTAAATGAATATCGTAGTTTTAAGGGTTTTGCACTATTTAGTATAATTGACGTACAGTTATAAATAAATAATATACCAAATGAATAGAGCAACTCAAACAGTTTGTTATAAGTGTTCAATGTGAGCACCATTCATCACAGGGCACATATTGAGTCGATAAGCGAGTTCTTCCCAAACTTTGATCAATGTGTCTGGAGTAATTGTTGCAAGAACTGCTTCAATCCACTGTCTTAAGTCGGATAGGACAGGGTAGCGAAGGCACATACACATGATCCTTTGTGACCCCCAAGGTAAAAATTCACCTGCCCTTCGGGCAGAATTACTCATGAATGTATATATATATATATATATATATATATATATATACATATACATAATAATTATATATTACATTACCATATATATACATATACATTATATATATATTATATATTGTCATGTTCACTACTAAGTTAAAAAGATTTTTTGACCTTTTTCATGATTACAATCTCAAAATCTATATTTCTTTCGGTATTCATTAAGAAATTCCTCTCAAGGAGAGCTTTGAAACTTTTGTAGACAATTTAATATAAACAATATAATATAGACATATATATCACTATCTATGTTGACGTCAACTGCAAAACGACAGATAGCAAAGTTAGAAGAGATACCAGCTATAAATGAAATTCAAAGACAGATTTTTAAGGTCCCCTTTAGTTTGGGGAATTATTTAATAAGTCTATTCATTACCTTGAATTCTCTCTCAAACTCCATTCCAAGAACGATATCAATTTATCGCCCACAGTCCATTCTATTCAAAAGAGATTGTTTGTGGATTACGGAACGAAATGGGGGCTGATGTATTAATGTAGTCTGTGCTATTAATCATATGGTAACCCAGCCATAACAATAATCTATGGTAGAGATGGTTAAATGTGATAAAAAGCAATAACATGTGAGATTTTGTCTGTTGGAAATGGGGAAACCGACGTTCCTGATAAAAACAAAGTTAACACAGTAAAAGAATTAATAAAGAGCTTATCCAACATTATGTAATATGCATCTTGCCAAAATTAAAGTCATTTTATATAGTTACTAGCTAATACCCGTCAGCCGCTGCTACGCCTAAATACATGAAAATAATGTGCTTTTATGTTAATATAAATTAGCTTAAAGACGAAAATTAATGTACTTCTATGTTTAGTTGAATGAGTAAAAGGAAAAATAATTATCAATGTATATCGTAATTATCTTAAGATTCCCCATGCTGATTACCCTGTGTTGCGGGGAATCTACTAATATTCGTAGCATAAATGAGCTAAAAGACAAAATCGTTATTATCCTGAAAGGAATATCCGTAAAAGAATACCCCCACGTGTTGCTACGCTTGCACAGGAATCTATGTACTTGTCTCGATCTTCTTGGCATCAATGAAAGACAAAAAATGGTTATTGTGAGTTAACCGTAATAGATAAATATATGCTGTCGCGGACTTTTTTGTAGAGCTTTTTGAGATATTCAATTCTGTGTACATTAATTTGTGTGTTTTTCTTATGGTTTAGGCAGCGTAAGCCATTTAAGCGTCCAAAGAGCAACTTTTTTCACGTTTTCCACTACAAAGGGCGATTTTAAGGGTGTAGAGTTGAGTATCACAACTCTCTTATAGCCTATGTTCATCCCGGGAATCTCCTGAACATTTTGCAAAAAGCCCCATCACAATCGGATCAACGATATGGCCGCGCATGAAGTACGAAACAAACAAACAAAATAATTATGTATATATTAGATTTAGACTAGTTACAAAAGCCTAGTTAGGTTCTAAGAGCAGCGAGTTACTGTCCTAATTTTGTAACGTGTTGTCTACAATATTTTATCTACGTTCAGAGTATGTTGTATACTTAGCATATTTAATGAAATTTATTTATTGCAGAAACGATATGTTTAGTGAAAGAGTAATGTGGGCTTTGGGGGAAAAAAGAAACGATAAATCAACAAACGTTGTTATATTCTGCAATGTTGGGTGTAGTTTCATATGTGAATTTGAAGTAAAAATGAGCGGAGAAGGTGATTTTCACGGTTAATCAGGAAAAAATTTAACAACAGTCAAAGATGCAACTATTATATACTTCGGAAAATTCAAGGGAAAGTTTATTTATGTAGTTATACGAAATCATGCACTGCGCTACAAGCCGGAAGGTCGAGGGTTCGAATCCCGGTGGGGTCAGAATTTCAAACTGACCCAAATCTCCTGGCGGCACTATGGCCTGGGTCGACTCAGCCTCTAACGGAAACGAGTGCCAGGCTCTTGGTCTGGGGGTAAAGGCGGTCCGTCACGCAGAGTTGACAAACCGGCTGACATCAAGTGCCGATTGTCCAGAAAAAGAGTCTTAACCTCTCTACTACCCCAAGGGCCTCCTGAGGCCTTTACTTCATACGAAATCATAATTTAAAGTGCATTTACGTTTTGTTGAACCTGTATTTTATGTTTGTTAGCGTGTTTTGTTAAAATATAAAAGTATATAGTTTGTTGCCTAGTAACTACAAACTAAATCGTTACTGATTGTTATAATAGTACATAAATATTTTTTTAATCGTTCTCGAATAATTTAACAATTTAAGAGTATCCGCCGCACTAACTTAGCTAACTTACCTTTTGATTAGGAGATCCGAATTCAATTGCTGGTGAGGTTAACAATTTTAATTGCAAAAGTTTCAATCTCGGAACTACGAGATGTGGTGCGTGCACAATTTTGAATCGATAGATTCATCATCATCATCAAATCATCAATTTTCGGGTATTAGTTATTTCTGGCTTGTTCCAAGTTCTTCATTCCACCGCCATTTTAGACTTCCTTGGTATCTCCGCCTACAGGTGCATTTTTCCAGGATCTTTTGGGTATTTCGACTCTCTTCCATTCTATCTATATGTTCAATCCACTTTGTTCTGTAAGTTTTAACTTTATGTAGGAGAGGTATAATTTGCAATTCCTTACGTATATCATCTTAAGATGCATTAAACATACGTTATTTCTAGAATGCGTGCTATTATGTATTACAGGGACTCTTGACGTCCCAATCCTTTCAAAAAAAACGTTTAAACTGAAAATATCCAAAACTATTATTCTATCAGTTATATTATATGGATGCGAAACATGGATCTTACTTTAAGGGAGGGAAGGAGATTGCGGATATTGAGAATAAAGTTCTTAGAAAAAATTTTGGACCAAAGAGAAATGAAGACAGGTGAATGGAGAAGACTCCATAATAGTGAACTAACATGGCATTTACAGGAAGCCAAATATAAATAATAACAGTTAAGTCTCATAGACTGCGTTGGGCAGGACATGTGGCTCGAATGAGGAATGAAAGATTTATGATTTGAGGGAAGTAGATTATACAGGGAATGATTGGAAAACATTAGCTCAGGATGAGGATGTATAGAGAGCTTACGTCCGCGCGGCCATGAACTTACGTGTTCCATAGTGCCAGTGAGTTAGTAAGTTATCATCATCTTAAGGCACTACAACTTCAAATTGAGTGTTTTGGCCTTCTCAATAATCTTCCGCCAGATTTTTCTATCTTCTGTCAAATTCAGGTTTGTCACTCTCATCTTCTTCAAATTCTCCCGAACATCGTCCTGCCATCTCATCTTAGGTCTACCAACAGCTCTAGTTCTTGTAGGACTCCATGTATATAGTTTTTTTAACTAATCTCTGATGATCCATTCTCATCAGATGACCAAACATCCAATCCTAAGTGATCTGATATGATTTATTTTTCATCATCATCATCATTATCAACATCAAGGCTTAGGCCCTCTGGCCCGTTCCGACTTCAAGAGATTTGGTTTTTCCATCTAGCAAATGGTCTTTCTTGATTATATATCCTGTATGTCTGTAGTTTAAAATATTTTAGGTCTATCATCTGGTATTCTTAGTAGATGTTCATACCAACGTTGTCTTTGTTTATCAATTTTATCCGTCAATTTAAAAATATTCTATTGTTCTATTATCTCAGAACTTCTTTTCCTGGTCCATAAGAGCCGTTGGCCTTAAAAATCTCATCTCCGCTGCCTCTATTTTTCTCTTATCTGTACGATTTAAAGTCCAATTTTCACTGTCATACATAGTAGGAACGGCCATGACTTTATAAAATTTCAGTTGAGTATCCTGAGTTGTTTTATTCTTTAGAGTTCTTCTTATTATTCCACACGTCCTTAGAAATTTCTGTATTTTTATATTTATATCTCTTTTTGGCAGTATTATTATTTATGATTTATTATATTTTTATTTTTAATTATATTATTTAATCACTGTTTGATTTTCCCCAAGTTCGATCTGGTCCTTTATTTGGACCATAATTTTTTCTAAGTATCTTTCTGTCAAAAATTAACAATTTGTGTTTGATTGTTTCTTTGGGAGTCAAAGTTTCGCTTACATAAGTCACTTGGTTTATTAGTGTTTTGTATAATCTTAGTTTGGCAGATTTAGATATTAGTTACTTTAAATAATGGTAAATGTGCATAATATACCTTATTTCCATTTACAATTCTTTGTTTTAACTTCTCCTTCCAATGAATTGTGTCCATTCACTATTGTACCCAAATACTTAACTGCTGACACTGATTAAATTGACTATTGATCATCTGTATTCCTATTGAAGTTAGTACATTTTAGGCATTCTGTTTTCCTTATGTATATCTTCACTTCTTCTAATTTGGGTTTTTAATGAGCATCCGTTTCCCTCCATGGTATCTTTACCTTGTCGTGGTGGAGTGGCTTGCGTGCTTAAATGATCCTGAGAGCTATGCCCGCGGTAGCATTGTTGCCGATAGGGTTACCCATGCCGGACTGGTCGAAGGTGATAAGCCAGACGAAAAAAGTACCTTGGGTGAAAGAGTGACGATCTTTCACCGTAAAAATACACCGTCAAGAAATGCGGACATGGGTTCATCTGGGGTAAAATTTCCGGAGGTCAAATAGTCCCCCATTCGGTTCTCCGGGCGGGGACTACTTCAGGGAACCCATGCCAAAGGCTCAAACACAGGGACTGTTCCTAGGAACATGAATGTTAGGACTTTATACAATAGCGGGCAACTGGAGATATTAACGCGGGAATTGATAAAATCACCCTTGGATATAGTCGCTTTCACAGGAAGTTAGGTGGCCAGGAGTAGGTATTCAGGAATCAGGAAGCTTTGCATTATACTATGGGGGTGCAGAAAGACCTGAATTTGGAACGGGTTTTTTAGTCAGAAGGAGGATCCTATCCGCTATCCGAGATATTAAGTTTGTTAGTGATAGGATATCATACATAATTCTAAAGGGTAAACGAACTCCTTTCAAAAAACGTTACGCTGAAAATATAATAAAACTATTATTCTACCAGTTATATTATATGGGTGCGAAACATGAACTCTTACTGTAAGGAGGAAAGGAGATTACGAGTATTTGAGAATAAAGTTCTTAGGACACATTTTCGGACCAAAGAGAGATGAACAGACAGGTGAATGGAGAATACTACATAACAATGAACTACATGGTCTTTATAGGAAGCCAAATAAATAAGAACAGTAAGTCTCCGTAGACTGCGACGGGCAGGACATGTTGCTCGTATGGGGAATGAAAGACGTGCATGGAAATTTCTTGTAGGAAAGCCAGAAGGAAAACGCCCAGTTGG
>JASPKZ010004348.1:0-44912 GCA_030220185.1 Diploptera punctata | reverse complement strand
TCTGTCATTCTTTTGACATAACCATATCATTTTGAGAAGAAGACAGGCAGGTCAGAAAACCTGATCCACCACTGATCACCTCTTAATTTAAAACAAATAATTCAGAAAAAAGTCCACCTTCCAACAACTAATTCACCCACTATTTATTGATATGGGAAAGCTTACTGTTTTATATATGTTTTCGGTTAACATTTCTTGAGATAAAATGCCAAGAGTTCCTGTAATGCGTTTTCAGATTTGAGTCTATGTTTAATTTCTTTCTGCTCTCATTCCTATTTGGATTTATTGTTTGTAGGTATGAATTCTGCAACTTCTTCAAAATTTACCTAATTTGTAATAATATCTCAATTATTGTTGTTACTATTGTTGTTTATCACAAGTTGTTCTAAACCATGTCCTTGAGGTTATTGTTTTGAAGTAATTTTATTACATCTGCAGGTTGATTCCAGAGCTGTTGATGGATTGGAGTATATGTTGTGGTGATGCTTCTTTGTACTACACCTTGGGCAGACTGGGAATGTCTTCTTGCTGTCTATTATTTTAAGAGTTCTAAGATGTCCTGTTTTAAGTCTTGTAGTGTCGTTCTGATGGAGTCTCCAGGGTTCTTTGTTTATATTTTGTTAGTCTTCTTATTATTATTCATAATTTGTAGCATTTTCATCCTGTTGATTTCCAAAATCACTCCTCGGAGGAAGACGTATTGGATGTGCATCCACTGTCTATCCATCTCTTGGCTGATCTTCCTCTTGTTCTTCTCCCATCCTTAGTCTATCTTCTTTAGCTCTTTGTCTTCCATTCTTTCTATATGACATTTTCAATATTTTCGTCTATCTATAATAAATTTGGTTATATCTTGAATTTGACATTTTTCCATGCGTTGTGTATCTTATGAAATAATGTTTTCCCCTGAATAGTTCTTAAGATCTTCATTTCACATGTGCTTATTATTTGTTTAGTTTTTGTATCAACCCTAGGTTCTGCTCCATATACGATAACTGGTCAAACTATCGTTTTGTATATATGGATTTTGCTTTCTGTTGACATATGTTTGTTGCGCCAAATTAAATCTCATATATCCTGATATTTGTGCTACTTTATCAGTTTGTTTCTTTACTTCTTTTATTAAATGTGTGTAGTGTTGTTATTAATACACCTAAATAATTAAATTCTGATACTTCTTCTATAATTTTTCTTTTCACTTCTAATTTGCATCTTACTGGTTCTTTTGATATTGTTAAGCATTTAGTCTTATTCATATTAATTTCCATATTGTATGTTCTGGCATTTTCTGCCATGAAAACCGACTAGCAACCCACTTCAAGTTGTATCTTATACATTGCTCGCAGTCACAAGAATCAAGCCCCGGATCAAAGACGGATTTTGTTAGTCTTTGTTTTAAATTTTTAATAGATCTCAGTGAAAGTTAGTTGTTCTGTATCTGATGTAATGTCTCTGCTCCCTTCTTTTACCAAACTGTCTGCTATTTTGTTACCCTGAATGTGATGGAATCTATTGGAAGTGTATTTCAGATTGTTCTTTGAGCTGTTTCAATGTGTTTGTTCCTATTAAATAAGGTGAACCTGGAAGCACCTTATCTCATGAATTATTGTGCTCTATTTGAACATGCTTAAATATGCCATGCACACCATCATCAGCTTGTCCAGACTGTTGAATTAGTATTGTCGGCTGCCACTCCATCTTTTGGTTGACCGAAGAACTTTCAAATCAAATAATTTTCTCCAGGAATTTCAAAATTCATAATCCTCTTTTTTGTTCTCCTGTATGTAGATCTTCTCCCAAACGGTGAGTTCTTTTGCATTTTCCAACTGTTTTAATAATTTGTGTTCACGCCAGTTTTATGTTTTACTGTCCAGACATGAGCAATTACTGCAGATTTTTCTACTTCTCCATTTTTTACATTTCTAATGTATTCTTTCATTCTAATGGACAAGTTTCTCTTTGTTTTTCCTATGTATATCTTATTTTATTTTTATTTATTTCAGGATTGTTTCTGTTATTTACACAGGTATCCTCAACCAAAATATACAATTTTTTTTCTTCCACACTTTCCGGTCTTGCATGTCTGCTTCTGTCATATTTCTCTTCTTCATGTTGTCTTGAATTCCCTTTATCCACATTGGCTTTGGTCTACCATGTTTCCCTATTCCAGGAGGTATCCATTTCAATACTTCTTTGTTTGTTCTGTGTCCCTTCTTCTCATTATATGTCCATACCATCTTAGTTGGATTTCTTCAATCTCTTGTACAATATCCTTTTCTACATTCATTATTTCTCTTATTGTGTAATTTTTTATTTTATCTAATTTTGATATTCTTGCCGATCTTCTTAAAAAGTCATTTCTGTAACAATTATTGTACTTTATTAATGCTTATTCCTGTTGCATCATGAACATCCTGGTAACTCTAAAGATGTTGTATGGAGCTTTTGGTATCTGTGAAGATCCAAATGTCTGTTTGAGTCTGTATCCTTGCAATGGTTTTAAAGCACTATCTATTATTCTATTATTATCAGTTCTGATCACTTATTATTATTAGTAATATATCCTGAAATAGCTCTATCTAATCCGTAGGGGATGGATTTTTTGTGCTAAAATTTAAGATTGCAACATAGATTAATGAATAGTAAGACATTTTTCTTCAATCAATTGAAATAACTTGGTATAATTTTATATTAGATGAATCCGGAGTCATCTCACCTGATAATTTGTTGTGTTCTCTTTGCACATGTTTCAATATACCATGTATACCATCGTCAGCTGTTCCTGCTGAATTGTGTTAGCCCTGGGTGTCAGCTCTGACCTCATCTTTTGGTTGATCGAAGAACTTGTAAATCAATTCTTTTTCCCTGGGAATTTCAAAATTCATATTTCTGTTTCTGAAATTCCCAAGGAAAAAGATTTTATTCACAAGTTCTTTGGTCAACCAGAAAATGGAGCAGGAGTCGACATCCAGGGCCATCAACATAAAATTCAACAATCTGAACAATCTGATGATGGTATGGACAACTTTTTTTGTCTAATGCCACCAGGTTGTCTTTTATGACATTTCAGGCTTTCTCCCTGGCACTGGCAGAATTGTAATCCATTTCTTAGGTTGGGGCACCTGGAAGGCGGAGTTACATTACCCCAATGATATGATGGGTGATGAATGATAATGAAGCACCAGGAGAGTTCTTAACCTAAATTCCAGACCATGGGTAACCACAGGAATAATTCCCTGTAAAGAAAATTCCTATGGTTTGACTGGGAATTGAACCCTGGACCTCATGAACAGTAGTCAGGAATGCTGATCACTAGCCCATGAGGCTGAAACTTGTAAAATGAAACATATAGTGTTTTATGAGGTAAGAAGACCTGTTTCAATTTATTTATTTAATTATAACTTTGAAATAATAAATACATATTTATGAAAATGGAATAGGAAGTAACATAATGAATAAGTTGAGTCTGTTATCATGTTAACTCATATTGGTTTTTTTCATGTAGGATAACTTTGTTCTATCGTCAGCTTGTATAGAATAAACTAGCTAATACCCGGCATGCATTGCTACATATATATATATATATATGAAATATTAAATGTTAATTAAATTGTATAGTATATACTGAGACTAACCAATCATGGTGGTTTCTAGTCAGACCGCTAGAGCAATTTTTAAATTCTCACTTCAGGTGAACTCATACATCTAATGGTTTTATACGGCCCAATTGTAAATCTAAAACATCAAGGGACCCAATCAGACACACAAAAATATTTCATCAAAATCGATCCAGTCGTTTAGTCAGTTTTTAATTTTGAATTTCAGGTAAGCCTCCACTTCTAATTGTCAGATATCGCTCATTTTTTGATAACACCTACCTTGGTTTACTTTACAGGAAATACTGTGTTTAGTTGTGAAAACATCGAAAAATGTGACTGCTAGAGCAACTTTTAAATTTTCACTTCAGGTGAAGTCTTACACCTAATGGTTTTAGAAGGTCCAATTGTGAATCTAAACCATCGAGGGACCCAATCAGACATACACAAAAAATTTAATAAAAATCGGTCAAGTTGTTTAAGAGGAGTTCAGTGACAAACACACGTACTGAAGAATCATATATATATATATAAAGATTAGGGAATTACAACGTATATAAGAGAAAAATTTGCGTCTAGATCGTAACTCGCCTCGGTAGCTCAGTTGGTAGAGCACTTGGCCCGGACAGCCAAGGGTCCCGGGTTCGAGTCCCGGTCTAGGCGAAAATTTTTCTCTTCAAATTTAAAAAAATAAAATTTAATTTATATATAAAGAAGTCTGTTTTTATTTGTGAATTTTTTTTATGGGTGTTTAACTTTATTTGCATTTTTGTCAGTTCATAATAATAAATACAACAAGAACTAATTGTTATCTCAGTCAAAAAATTAATTTATTAAGTCAATGTTTTGTCTCCTTTCAATATCACAAGGAGATTGAAACGTTGACTTAATAAATTAATTTTTTGACTGAGATAATGATTAGTTCTTGTTGTATTTATTATTATTAACTACTCTTAGTGAATAATATTTAACAAACATATTAAATATTTCTCAATTCAGATGTCTTGTGACTTGGTTCCTTTTTGCAGAATGTGTTAGAATTATGCATTTTACTTTTGCATTAAAAAACATCTAACGTTCCATTTATGCAAACAGTGTACTATCTGTGTTGCAGTCTTAACTTTCAGTGCGTAAAAATCATTTCCCTTCGGATGACAAATAAAAATTTAGATGATAGAAAATACAGTGTTATATACATTATCATATGCATTACTGAAATATATGATAGGTTATTACTTCAATATCAGATATAATAACATTAATAAATAGTATACATTATTATTTCTTTACATACAGTATCCTAAAACAAAATTATTTATAATATTGCACATTATTATACAGTTACAATATCAACATTAATAAGATTCATGATGAAGTTCCATTGAGGTATTATTCAAAATTAAAATATAAATTATGGAATATTTCAATTTTTAATTCAGTTACAATATGGCAGTCATTTATTTACAAATTATGTAAAGTATATTCAAATCAGTGATGTTAAACTCCACCGGTTTCAAGGGTCACTTTGTAGATTGTAGAATCCTGGACAAGTAGCAATTAAATTTTTATGAAATTAAGGGGTCCAGTGGAAAAGGGACAGTTGTCTATGATTTTGTGAATTTGATACAAGGAGATAGTCAGTGCCATATAGTATCATAATTGAAGGGCTCGGCTGTAAAGTATGGTAAGTGACAAATTCTTGAAAGTTGAGTTGTAGCATGTATACTGTGATATGTGATCTTCTGAAGCATTTGGTTCATGTAGTTTTATTGACCATCTGCTATCTATTGATGGATGTAAAAATACGTGCACCAAATGTTTCAGAAGGTCACATATCATAGTTTACATGCTATAAGTCAATTTTCAAGAATTTGTCAGTTAACATGTTTTACAGCCAAGCCCTTCAATTAATAACTTCTAATAGGAAAAAGAAACATTGGTGGCATGAGCCACTTTTCCACTGTGCCTCTTCATTGTGAATATCACAATAAAATTAATAAATCGAGTTAGAACACACCTCATAACATAGTAGATTTCTTGAAGACTAGTTTCGATACATCTTCGTATCATTATTAATTCCATCTAACTTAGATTTAATAAATTAAAATAAACCTCATAGTGTCACTTCCTTTAAATATTAATGAAAATCATAATAAAAATTGAATTACTTCACGCAGACAGGACTTCAGTCCATTTTAGTGAATTTAAAAGGAATGAATTATTCTAGTGGTTCTCGTGTAAATATTTTTTTAAAAAAATCTTTACCATTCTTCATTGATTATATTTAGTAGACACCGGAAAATGGTCATGATAAAAATTTAATTATGTGTGTGTGTGTGTGTTAATTAATGCTCTAGAGACTGCAATTTTAATTTTTTTGGAATCAAACACACACACTGGATTTGAATAAAGATTAGATTTAGATTTATTTAGCCTGGTGGAGTTAAGGCCATGTGGCCTTCTCTTCCACTCACCAGGACAAACATATATTACATCAGAATATAACAATCTTAATTAACTCTAATATTAAACACTAAGTAAAAATTTGATCAAAAGATAATATCTAATATATTACGATCTATAATACAACCAGTTAATATTAGTTGAAACTAATAATAAAATGTATACAAGCAAGGCATATTAAATTGTCCCTGTCTAGTGTATATAAAAAACAAAGGAAAATAATGAGATATAGAAAACTAATTTTACGATTATACAATATTTAAAACAAAACAAATAAAAATATTTGTTATTCTTAATATTATTTTCATAAATAATTAAATATATTAATATTGCTAAAAGAATATTATCAGTGAGGTGTATAAGTTAGTTTGTTATTAAATAATTCTTTAGTTTGTTTTTGAAGGATGTTATAGTTTGACAGTCTCTGACATAGGACGGAAGGGAATTCCATGTTTTGGTAAGTGAGACCGTAAAAGATAATGAATAATATACAGTGTGATGATGCGGGATATAAAGGATTGAATGTGTCAAGAGGTCGTACATCACAGCAGTGTCATCAAGGTCTTCAAGAGGTTAGTGGGAAATCTGCATTGCCTTACAAAACTGTGGCACAGTGGGTAAAAGCCACCAACCATGCCACTGTTCTGTAAGGCAATACAGATTCTCTGCAAATCTTTGATGATACTGCTGTGATGTATGACCTCTGGTACATTCAATCTTTATGCAATTCCGTTGTTCTTGGTAAAATCAAATGTTTCCTACCTCTCCTCATATAAATCTTCTAAGTAGATCGCAATTTTGAGACCATAACGGTCTCATCTTCAGTACTATCTTGGCAACTGATGTTATGTCGATCGGAAGAAACTCTTCTTCTTCCCTCTGTTGGTGGACCAATGAACCTCTGGATCAGGTCAGAATTTGTGGGAATTTCAAAGTTTTTCTGAATGTGTTCTGTTCCTGTTTCGAAAACATTGAGATGTCACTACATTATACTGCCAGTTCTCCTCACCAGTTCTTATGCACATGATGTAGGAAGAGAGTTTATATGTTCTGAGGTAAGGTAGGTATGTAACTGACATGTGCTATCAGCAACATCATTAGGTCTCTACAGCAGTTTGCATTATTAAAGTTCCAATCCTTGTGTTGATTTTGTTAAGTGTTATGGGGTGCATCCTGAATAATGCCAAATAGTCTTTCATATAGTCCTGTTCTGGTAACTGTAGCCATCTTGGTGAAACTGAAGGCATGTGGTTGGAGGGAACATTGTCGAGTGAGAGAGGAAAGTAGTAGCCATGCTAAAAACATTTTCTTAATAATAATAAAATAAATTGTTATAAAAACAATGTGATTCTATAATGAACACTCCAAACATATGAGAAAACTAAAGTATTCACTAACACAGAACTGGTAGATAAAAAAAATTCAACGCATAGTAACTATTATGTTTTCAAAACTGAGTGTAGTTGCTGGCAGTACCTGCAATTTGCCCTCCCCTCTTACCGCACCATACAACACAGGCTCCTGAAACTGGGCTACAGAAGCCAGAACTGAACTATACATGTGGAGATGCATGTTGTAAATAAAAACTGCAGAATCATAGTCCCATATATGTATATATTACCCGTTTAAGGAGGAAGCACAATTGTTGATGTAGGGTACTGCAGTCGTGTTTATGCAGGAATAGAACATGTCACCCTGCTAACTATGAAGTGCAGAGGGGAATGGGATGCGGGACACAGTCAGTGCAGGTCTAGTAGAAAGTTTGTTAGCGGTGCACATTGCAATATGTAAATTATCTTTCTGCCTTGTGAATTTTTCTTGGAGACTTCTGGGCGTCTCCATACTTGTACAATACAAGTAGCTCTACAATACAAATTGTTGTATCGACACAAAATCACTGTTCAAGAGCAAACGATGTGATTACAAGTGCTATTAAAAGACAATTGTGATTCTTTGCCCACTGTACACTGCCTTATATTACGTCATGTGTAGCAACAAGCTATGTTTCAAGATGCGCCCGCCTGCAGAGATATTTTGAAAGACTAATATAAAATTTGGTCATGGTCATTTTTGGTGTCTTCTAGATAGGATTGATGAAGATATGTAGAAGTTCTTAAAAAAATATTTTCAGGAGAACAACCTCCATAGCTTAATTTACCTATTATCACAGTTTAGTCAGTAGTTTTATTGTTAAAAAGAGTTGGTTTCGATCCAGTACAAATATTGTATACTCGTCAGTTCTCAGAATGACAAGCACACTACATTGTTAGTTTGTAATGAATATTTCACATTAGTATATTATTACTAGAGCCTGGATTTGTATGCAATATAAAGTACTAAAAATGCATGAAAAATGTAGAAAATATGCAAAAACAGATTGTAATAAAATCAAATAAATTATTTGCTTTGTGGGTAATCTTAGCTTATTCCTGGCTGTTACAGTAGAAACAGAAGGTTTTCATGAGGTTTTCTTGTGTGAAACTCCTTCATCTGTCAGTAAAGAAGGATTTACACAATGAAAACGTAATTTCTACATCATGTGACATCACGGATGCATTTGAAAAACACCACAGTTCTTCTCAGTGAATTCCTCTTCGGTTACAGTTTTTTTCACTATCACCAGAGAGCATTTTGTTAATTTGACAAATTCTATTGCAGCCAGGATTTTTATTTAATACTTCACTAAGCTTATTAAATGCGATTTTAGCAAAACTGTAATATTATTTCTCAAGGTCCACGGGTATTCCCCTCTTACACAGATGTAAATATACATAATATTTAATTTTAGGAAGTGATATTTTGAGGTTATTTTAATTATATTATTTTTGGTAAGATGATCAGACCAAAAATAATATAAATAAATATACATGTTATGCTTATATCCAATTCATTGCAGAGACTTTATTAATTTAAAAAAATAATTATTATTAATTACTAATAGCTGAAGGGAAAAATTATAATTTAATATCACATTTAGGAGTAAAATATGCATTAAAAATCTAAAATAAGCATTTTCCCCCAGAATGTGCATTTATATGCATTATCAAATACTGCTCAATTTGTCTGTGAAGGGGCCACTTAACACTGCATACTTTTTAATACGTAAAACAAAACGTGCATTTTGCATACAAATCTAGGTTCTAATTATATACTCTTATTTTTCTGTTAATTTACGTTTCTGGTCTCTTCTCTCATTCATTTACATGCTATGGTTTTTTATTTTAGTGCTACATGGCAAACAAATTCATGAATCCAAATAAAAATAAATTTATCTTAAATCTATAATTAAGTTGGATAAAATGTTTTTATATATCACCTCATAAAGTTCCATATTTTCACAATACTGGTTTTAAAGGTCATTTTGCCTTCATCTTCAGTCAAATTTCAACTGTTAAAATTTTGCCATTACATCATCTTCCGAACTGCCATCTGGAGTTGATTTTATTAACTTTGAGATTAAATTTTGCTTGCCAGGAAGTTCAAAATTCATGGATTTATATTTGTTCTTTTGAATATAATTATTTTTCCAAACTAAATGTTTCAGAAGTTTAGTTTCTCTTCTAATTATGTGATTTTCTAACAAACTATGAGCTGCAATTACCGATTTTTCAATTTCACCATTTATAATATTAGAAATATGATAGTAGTTCGGAAGATAGTGGTAATGACAAAATTTTAACAGTTGGAGTTTGACTGAAGATGAAGAAACTTTATGAGGCGAGATGAAAAAACATTTTATCCAACTTAATTGTAGATGAATTATTGAGATGTGTGTCTCTGATTCAATGCATTAGCAATATGATTGAGCTATTTCTTATTGGTAATTTTTGCCCTGAACACTTGGTAATTACAAAACTATTATGAAAATATAGAACAATTATTTTAATGAAATTAAGAACCAATATAATTAGGTATGAATTAAGATGTGATATTGTTTGTTGGTCTCAAATCACTTGTCATAGCGTCAGAGGTTGTACATTTATTATATGTACATCAGTTCGTGGTTTAAGTTTTTCTCAGGAATTCCAAGAAGATGATTCAGAATAAGGGGTTTGGCTTCTTGTAGAGTCCCATTCTTGTTGTTTCATAAGCAGACCCTGAAATTAAATACTATCAATTATTTTATGTCCAAAATAAGTTGGATGTATACACTTACCTGTGTGATAAATTAAAATGTTTCGTACCTCTCCTCATAATTGATCTTCTAAGTAGATCGCAATTTCGGGTTCATGGTGAACCTATCTTCAGTGCTATTTTTCTGACTGATGTTATGTCGATCAGAAGAACCACTTCTTCTAGTTAGACAAATACAGTGTGTCCCAAATTGATGTATATACTCTTTGAAATGTTTCTCAGCAACGAAATAAGAAAGAAATATAATTTTTGTTGTGTATGATCCACATGGCACTGAAAAAAGCATAGCAATGCATTCATCGATCTTCATGTCTTTATAAACAACAATGGTGGCGAGATTATCATTCGATGAACGTAAATGGATACTGAAGTGTTATTGGACAGTGGAGAATGTTGTTAAAGTGCAATGACATTGGATGGTTGAATTTGGGACACCACCACCAATAGGTAAACAATAACAATCTGAGACAAGTTTGAAGACGATGTATGACTGCAACAGAACTCTCGTTATCAGTAAAACATCTCTTTCTTCTGCACCAACCTTTCAACACATCTAGCACCGTTCCATCATCTTCAAACTTGTCTCGGATTCTTGTTATTGTTACCCCTTGGTGGTGGTGGTGTCCCAAATTCAAAGAGTGTATACATCAATTTGGGACACTCTGTAGATAAACAAAAGGAACTCATGGTTTGGGAAAAAAATTCACTTTCAGAAAATCAAAGAAAAACTTAAGAACTTCGAAACTCCTGCGAATTCTGACCAGATCCAGAGGTTCATCGGTCCACCAATAGAGGGAAGAAGAAGTGGTTCTTCCAATTGACATAACATCAGTCAGAAAAATAGTACTGAAGATGGGTTTGCCATAAACCCGAAATCACGATCTACTTAGAAAATCAATTATGAGGAGAGGTATGAAACATTTTAATTTATCTTAAATTAAACCTCATAGTGATTTATTCCTATAAAAGTTGGGTATCTGTGTGAAATCATTATGTATAAAAATGAGTGTGGGTGTGTCTGTTGTCTGTCCTTTATGGAATCAAAAACTACTTGACTGATTTCAATGGGGGTTTTCACCACCATTTAGAGAATTTTTCTGGGACAATTAATGTGTGTAACATATTACCAGGGCCAGAGTTAAAAAAAAAATGCATTAGTACACTAAAAAAGTTGCTTTTTGGTTGCTTAAATATCTTACGCTGACTAAACTCTACAACAATTACACCAAATTAATGTACACAGAATTTAATATCTCAAAAAATTCGGCAAAAACGTCTGCAGCAGCATATGTCTATCTTTTATAGATAACTCTCAATAACCATTTTCGTCTCTCAGCTGATTGATACCAATATTGAAATAAGTAGATTCCCGGGAAAGCGTAGCAGTGCACACCAGGTATTCACTAGTTTAAAATAAATTCTGTACACCTCACGTCATATCTCATCTTCTAATTAATAGAAAAACCAAAATAGTTTAAGGTTTGGGAAAAAATCTATATTCAAAAAAACAAGAAAGGAAAATTAATGAATTTTTAAGTTGATTTGATTTGATCTGGAGTTTCATCGGTCCACCAACAGATGGAGTGAGAACCAGTGCTTTCTGGAAGACAGAACATTGGTTGTGAAATAACTGAGATGAAACCATCTAGGTTTTGAAACCGGTCTAATTGGAAGACGGGATATGAGATGAGGTGAACAGAATTTATTTTAAATTTTAAATTATACCTCAGAGTGATGTTTCCTATAATAGTTCAATAGCTGTAACTATGATTTTAAACTGTGGAATTGCTTAGTATGAATTGGGAAAAATAGGCTCTTCCAAATGAATGGAAAGAATTGATTATTAATTCCAGTCTGTAATAAAGAAGGTAAAACTGTTTATAAATTGAGTCATCTCATCTCATAAAACTCTATGATTTTCACAGAACCGGTTTCAATGGCCGTTGTCACCAATCTCAGCCAAAACTCAGAATGTTAAAATTCTGCCATTACCATCATCTTTCAAATTGCCATCTGGTGTCAATTTTATGAACTTTGAGATTAAATTTTGTTCACCAGGAACTTAAAAATTCATGGATTCATTTAATTAAATAAAAATAAAATTGAAAGTTTTATATGATTTTTATATTTATTACAATATAAATTTGTAATAGCTGTTTCGGTACTTTGTAGCTTCATCAGACATGATTACCAATGAATGAATTTTGTTATTAAAATAATTCATTCATTGATAATCATGTCTGAAGAAGGTACAAAGTACCGAACAGCTGTCACAAATTTATATTGTAATAAATATGAAAATCATATAAAACTTTAAGTTTTATTTTTATTTAATTAAATAAATATGGATTTTTCATCAAGTAAACGCCAAATCAATTGATTATCATGGATTTATATTTGTTCTTCTGAAAGCATATCTTTTTCCAAACTGATAATTCCAAAAGTTTCTCTAAATTTTTCAAACGTTTAGTTTCTCTTCCAATTATGTGATTTTCAGAATTTGAACGGTCAGACTTTTTGGCCGAGGATGGAGACGATGACCTTTGAAACCGTTCCTGTGAAAATATGAAGCTTTATGAGGTGAGATGAAAATAATATTTCTCTGACTCAGTTTATAAATTGTAAATTACCTCGTAGTGTTACTTCCCACCATAATTTTGACAAAATTAAAATCCATTTTCTTTTTATTTGTAGATAAAGTCCAGCTTAGGTCTCTCCCTAGAATGATAAAAGATGAATAGGAAATTCACAGGTAATAAATTGATTGCAACAACTACAGGGGCATCTCAATACTTTCAACTTCTTATAAAACTCGACCTTATTTTTTTTTAATTGATTGCTATATCCCATGTTTGGTTCTGAAAAAAAATTGTGACTTCTAGAGCATTAAACACACACACACACGTGTGTGTATATATATATATATATATATATATATATATATATAAATTTTTATTCATGGTCATTTCCAGTGTCTACTAGATAGCATCAGCGAAGATCTGTAAAACATAAAAAAAAATCTTTTCATGAGAACAACCTCAACATTTGGAAATGTTATTTATATGGAATTTTTTTTTTTTTAAATCATCCTCTGAATAAGATATAACAATTAATAATTGAGTTAGAATTTAACATCTCATCTCATAATTGTAGATTTCTCGAAGACATATTTCAATATGTCTGTATATTATCTTCAGTTCCATCTAACTGTTGAATTGGTGGTTGGTGATCCTGTTGGTTGCTTCCTCTAGTGATTACCGATGAACTTCTAAATTAAATCCCTTTTCCCAGGAATTTCAAAATTCATGATTCATTTATTATTCTGGATTTGAATTTTCTCCCAAATGTGAATTACTTAGAACTTATCTAACTTGTTTCAATAATATGGCCTTTGCTTCGATTCTGCCTATGCATGTGCAGCTATTGCAGATTTGTCTATTTCCTCATTTTTAACATTTCTGAAGTGTTCTTTCAATCTTGTGTTCAAGTTTCTTTTCATTTTTCCTATGTATATTTTTTCAAAATCTTTGCAATTAGTTATATAAGTCTAAGGAACTCACAGTTTGGGAGAAAATTCACATCCAGAAAAATAAAAGAAGAATCATGAATTTTTAATTTCTGGGGAAAGGAATTTAAAGTGGAAGTTCAAAGGTCAGCAACCAGAGGGAGCTGGAAGCAACCTACAGAATTGCCAACCACCAATTCAACAGTTACGTGGAACTGAAGATAATATGCAGAAGTATTGAAACATGTCTTCTTAAATAAGAAACCACCATTTGCGTTATTGAGCAACAGTTCATAGCATTTGATGCTCGGGAGTTAACAATGTGTAAGAGAAAAATATGCATTTAGATTGGAGTGCTCAGGTAGCTCAGTTGGTAGAGCATTGATATAGAAAACCAAAGGTCCTGGATTCAAACCCCAGTCTGAGCGTATACTTTTCTCTTCAAATATAATTTGTCTTTTAGTGAGAAGTATTAAATTAATAATAAAAACACTGAAAGAAGCCACTGGCTTTATAAAGTAGTGTTTAAATTCCCAATAAAAAAGGTCTTCTTAAATAAGAAGCCACCATTTCTGTTATTGAGCAACAGTTCGTAGCATTTGATGCTTGGGAATTAACAATGTATAAGAGAAAAATTTGTGTTCAGATTGGAGTGCTCAAGTAGCTCAGTTGGTAGAGCATTGGCATAGGAAGCCAAAGATCCAAGGTTTCAAACCCAATCTGAGCGTATAACATTTCTCTTCAAATATAATTGAAACATGTCTTTGAGAAATCTACAATTATGAGGTGAGATGTTAAATTCTAACTCAATTATTAATTAAAATAAACCTCATAGTGTCACTTCCTTTAAATATTAATGAAAAGACATAACAGCCTGGTCATCAGTTAGGCCTTACTAACTATAAGAAATTGTAATTGTATTTGAGTTGTGTATTTTGACCCACCTCATATTTCAAGAAATATGAGGTGAATCAAATACACAATCAAATAAAATTAAAATAAATCTCCTAGTGTTATTTCCTATATATATTTAATAAGAAATTGTATTTAACACTACCTGTCGAAGAGTTGATAATTGAGAGAGAATATCTTTAGCTGTAGACCACTGTTCTTCTGAAGAGGAATCTATTATTACTGGCATCTCGGCTTGTCTATTTAATAATCTTCTAGATCCTGCAATATTTTAACAATATTTTAGCACGATGATAATAAAAATAATAATAATAAAGAGATGTAATTCACAAGTTGAATAGCAAAATACACAATGCAAGATTATAAAACCAAGTCATATAAAAATATACAGTACCGGTACCTAAATGCTCCATATTTTATAGGTTATAATGTATATTTATACATATATTTGATAAATAAGTTCTAGTGAAAATTTTATGGATTATTGTGCATAATAATATATGTTTTATTAAAAACTCCAAGCGTGACAGGCCTAGAAGGCCCTTGGCCAGCTGCTGGCCTCATGTCCACATGTGTTAATCACAGAGGTAGATGATCAACTAGCCAGTGTAGGGGTGACATGTGGTCAGCATGTCGGGTCCTCCAGCCATTATAGCTGGAGTCACTACTTATTGTAGCTACTCAAATGCCTCACGATGCTGGGTGTGCACCGGGCCCATACTGGCTGAAATTCCATGAGAAAATTTCTTCCCCCATGGAGACTCGAACCAGTGCAAGTCCCATAGCTCTGCGCCAAGGCATCTTGCCTTAACCACTCGGCTACGGCACATATGTTTTATTAGTAATATACAGAGGAGCAAATGGTTGGTACGGCCTCGAGAAGGGTACAGATGCCGACTATGTATACCTTAATAAATCTCGAGTAATGCCTCTGCGACTTTTTTAGCAGCTCTGCCAGCAAGTCCTAATCCTACATTCTCGTCGTGCTCCCTGACTGCAGTCGTAATAGACTGTAGCTAACAGGATGGGACGAAAGGCGAGTTCTCAGCGCCTTAAAACTGAGACCTGTCAGCTAAGGGAGCAAACCCTAAAAAAAAACCAGGTCCTCCATGTCTGGGGGTTAGGCGTCAGGCTGGCAACCTGGCCCTGGAAAAAAAGTATATCGCTACGTACTTCAGTAAAATATGTCAGCCGGATGGATTTAAATATGACAGACTTAAGCTACGAAAATGGACCTTTGCTATTGGCACATGGAATGTTCAGGCTTGAACACTAAAGAAAAAGAAGTAATAGATGAGATTACAACAATGAATGCAGATATTATGGTGCTCTCAGAAACAAAAAAGAAAGGGAAAGGACAGGAAAAATTAGGAAATTATACACATATCTGGAGTGGAGTACCAAAAACTAGTAGAGCAAAAGAGGTATATCCATTTTGATAAAAAATAAGTTGGTAAAAAATATAGTGTCTTGGGAAGAAATTGATGAAGAATTATTATTTTAAATCTCAAACTTTTTGGGATAGAGCTTATAATAATAGGAGTATATGCCATAAATGAGGATGCAACAACCGTAGAGAAAAATGAATTTTTTGACAAACTGTCAGAAATTTTGGACAAAATAAAAAAACATCAAGAAGTAATAATAACAGATTTTAATAGTCGAGTAGGAAGTAGAATGAAAGATGAAGTGATTGGACCATTTGGGGAAAAAATGGAAAATGACAATGGAGATAGATTGATAAGTTTATGTAAACAACATGGCTATATGATAATGAATAGTTTCTTCCAACATCGGGAAATACATAAATACACATGGGAACAGCCAACAAAAAGTCTCAAATCAATAATAGATTATATAATTGTGAAACAAAAACGTGATATGATAGTGAAAGATGTTAGAGTGTATAGAAAACCAGATTGCGGAAGTGATCATTATATGCTTTTGGAAAAATTCATAATAACAAGTAGGAAAAAACAAAATATTGAAGTAACGGAAGACAGAATAAATACAACCCCTTTGAATGAACAAAGATATAAAGTAAGTTTACTCTATGATGAGAGTATAAAAAATCTTTTTCAATCAAGATTAAAACAAAAACTTAATTTAAATTAAATAAATCTGCAGTGGAAATGTATGATCAACTGAAGGAAAGTATACATTCAGCAGCTTTAGAAGCACTTGGGACAGAAAATCTAGAAGTAAAAAGAAATAATGAATGGTTTAATGAAGATATTAAAAAATTAGTAGAGGAAAAAAAGAAAGCACGGATGAAATGGTTATCAGATCACTCAACAATATCTCGAAATGAATATATCACTTTAAAACATAAAACAAAGGCAGAAGTGAGAAGAACAAAAAATGAGTACTGGGATAATATATGCTCGAATATAGATCATTCAATTGGATATGCTAGATCCAAAGAAGCTTGGAAAACATTACAAAATATCAGGAAATCAGAAAGAAAGAAGATAAATATTCAGTTGATAAGACCATCAGAATGGATGCAACATTATAAAGGTTTACTTCAAGAAAATAGAAATGAGTTTCAACTTCAAGATACGGATGTAGAATATAAATTTGACACTCCAGAGATAACAGAAGATGAAGTTAAAAGAGCTTTGAAAGAGGCAAAAAATGGGATATTTTAGTAATATTTTTAATAAAATTGAAATTGGAGATGATATCCCAGAAGACTGGAATTTATCGTACATTACTCCTATTTTTAAAAAAAGGTGATAAAAAACTGTGTTCCAATTACAGAGGTATAAGCGTTATACCTTCAACAGCTAGGATTTTTAGTAAAATTATAAATTTTAAACTTAAGGAGATAAAAGATAACTTATGAGAAGAACAATGTGGATTCCGGAGTGGAAGATCATGTATTGATAATATTTTCTGTATTAGACAATTACAAGAGAAAATCCTAGCAAAAAATAAAGAACTACATATGACCTTTATTGATTTAGAGATGGCATATGATAGTGTACCTCGACAATTGTTATGGATGGCAATGAGAAATATGAATATCTGTGACTATTTAACTCATGCCCCAAATGGGAGTCAATGACCAATCACGTTTCAATGATTTCTGTTTTACAACCAATCAGAGTCGTGTTTCACCAAATATTTATCAGTGTTATAATTACCATATTAAAGAAAGCTCCTCCTTACAATATTGCGTTCCTTTGGCAATAAATAGTATGATCTGGTTGCAGTGATAAACAAAAGAAGCAGTAGAAGCGTACCTATCGTTTCTCATTTGTTTTCAAACATCGCCGTTTACATTAAATATATAAATATTTTAAAATAACTATAGTTAAATAATGATTTGTGAGTAAACAGCTTAATTTTATTCGTTAAATAGTCCTAACAAATGCCACTCTTGATTTCCAAATTCTCTAGATAAATTCACTCCTCACTTCGTGAGTCGTGAATTTATCGATAATTTGGAAATCACTCGTGGCATTACTTATGATAAATGGATTAATATTGTTAGGAGGATGTATAGTAATACAAAAGCTAAAGTAAAAATACAGAATAATTTAACAGAGGAATTCACAGTGAATAAAGGCCTTAAGTAGGGATGCAGTTTGTCACCAATCCTTTTTAACATTTATTTAGACCAGGCTCTTAACTTGTGGTATAAAAAATGTTCTGAAATGGGTATTCCTATAGGAGGAAAAGTACTGCATTCATTTTGTTTGCAGATGATCAAATAATTTTTGCAGGGGATGAAGATGATATGAAATATATGATAAATAAATTAATGGAAGAATATAAAAAATGGGGACTGAATATAAATTTACAGAAAACAGAATATATGTGTTTGGGAAAGGATGTGGATGACCTCATACTTGAAACAGGGAAAATAAAAAAAAATGTGAATTTTTTAAATATCTTGGGTCAATAATTACAAGTTTAGGTACCTGTGAGAGAGATGTACAGGCTAAAATTGCAATGGCAAAAAATGCAACTAAGACATTACATGGAGTAATTTGGAACAAAAATATTACAAAGCAAACTAAAATGAAAATTTATAAGAGTATTTTGTCATATGGAAGCAAAACTTGGTCTTTAACGGAATTACAAAAGAATAAAATTAGAACAGTTGAATTCGATTATTTTAGAAGAAGCCTCCAAAAAACAAGACAGGATAAAATAAGAAATGAATTCCTTTGGAGAGAAATGAAGGTCACCACATCTGTTGTTAAGAGGATTGAAAATCAAACGCTTAAATGGTATGGCCATGTACAAAGAATGGAAAATGAAAGATGGCCAAAAAATATATACCAATGGTCACCCCCTGTAAGAAATAAACATGGTAGACCAAGATGGAAATGGAAAACCTACGTCAGAACAATAATGGAGGATAGGAATTTGGAAGAGGGAGATTGGAATGATAGAGATAAATGGAAACTGAAGCGGCAAACCTATAAGTGGGGGAAAGCCGAAGAAGAAGTAATATACAACTTCAAAATGTAGAATCTTGAATTTTGTTTACCTTAGCGAGTACGTGAAATATATAAAATTTTTATGGAAGATTTTATAAATAACATATCTTCTTCTTCTTCCTTCCAAGTATTAGGCCAAGGCCTATTACGATCCTATAGAAAATTTTCCCTCCAGCATTTCATAGGACGGCCCAGAGATCTTCCTCCTCTTGGTATATAATTATAAACAGCTTTGGGGATCCGATTTGAACTCATTCTTTCAAGATGGTGTTTCCAATTTAGTTGGTACTGTTTAATATATTCCAAAATTGGCATAGTCTTCAATTCTTTTAAGATATTGGTGTTCCTTTTGCGATCCCATCTGGTGTAACCCGCTGTTCTGTGCATGAATCTCATTTCACAAGCCGTTATAAATAACAAATCAGGGATGACCAAACTATGGCCCATGGGCTAGACATTGCCCTCTTATCACTTTCTATCAGGCCCCTGTAGGCCTCTAGCATTCTAATAAATTAAAATACACTAATGGTGGGCCTATAATATTAGTCTATCAGTAATGAAACAAAAACTAGTGAAATATAATGAGATAACAAGAAAAGTAGCAAATCATCACATGATAATAATAATAACAAGCAATAAAATTGTATGGTCATGTAAAAGAATAACAGAAGACAGATTCCCAAGAAGAATACTAGAATGGGTGACACTTGGTAAAAGAAGAAGAGAATTGTCAAAAATAACATGGATGGATGAATGGTGTTTTGAGCAGTATGAGAGAAAACAATTGGACGATGGAGATTGGAATGACAGAGAGATTTGGAGGAGAATAACAATAGATTAATTGTGTGCAGGAAGATGTGAATCGTAGTGAAACCTGCTAATTTCATTAATAATAATAATAATAATAATAATAATACACAACAGTTATAATAGGACCTATGGCCTGCACCACATTGAAGTTTCTTCCACTTGGCCCACCATACAAATAAGTTTGGGCTGCACTGATATAAATGTTTTGTTGCCTATTTGTTGTTTAATAGAATTATTAGTGAAAATTTTACACTAATTTTGAAGAAAGACACAATTTTATATATATATTTCAAAATATACAATTTTTTTTCTTCCACACTTCCTGGTCTTGCATGTCTGCTTCTGTCATATTTCTCTTCTTCATGTTGTCTTGAATTCCCTTTACCCTCATTGGCTTTGGTCTACCATGTTTTCCTTTTCCAAGAGGTATCAGTTTCAATACTTCTTTGTTTGTTTGTTTATATATTTTTTATATTCTTAATATCATTGTGTTTATGACTGCCTTAGTAACTATTTATTATAACTTATCCTCAAAGAAAGAAAAATTACAATTTTCAATTGATCAGAATTTCTTACATTAAGGGTGCACCATAATTCCACATCCTCGTAGTGCAGTGGGATAATACAAAGAGGATTACAAAATGGCAAGTCTGGATGAAAATAAACAGAAAATTGGAATATGTGTCCTGGGTTCAAACCCCTGTCTGAGTGTATAATTTTTCTCTTCAAATATAATAAAATTAGAAACCTGGAAGCTCTTTATTGGGAACCTAGAGAAAAAATTACTTGGATCAACAATTCCAGAAGCCACTAGCAACAACAGATCATAAAAAAAAAAACACAAAAATATCAGAAGTTAAAGTTGAACACGTTCTTGTAAAATACAAAATTACAGAAACAAATTTAGATTACAAGATATGGGAATATAATAGCCCTGTGCATCAACTGTATGTAATCTTCAAAAAAGGCATACAATTAAATTAACATGGAGAAGTTATATAGTATTCTGTTGGAGTTGGAATTCCTAAGAATTTAATTAGACATATTTAATGTTGCAAAATGGCGCAAAGAGTAGACTGTGTGTCAGCAAACAGTTTTCAGATACTTTTGAAATTCACAGTATGTTCAAACACTTGTAAAGTATGAACTTTCTCCTCTACAATTTTATGGTAGAGCATGCCATCAAATCTTTAGCGGATAAAGAATAGCTACAACTGAATTGTAGTCTATTAATATGCAGTTAGTTTATGCTGATGATGTAATATTTTTAGTCAATAGCGAGGAGATATTACGGACCAACACGCAAACTCTATTGAGTAACTGAGAAATGGGGCTGGAAGTAAACAACACAAAAAACTAAATATAAAAGTCCGATTCCGATTGAGGGTCTTTCCACTTTTCAGTGGTTGCCCTTTTACCAGCCGGCTGCTGGCCCTTCACATCCACATGTGTCAATCACAGAGGTAGTCTAAAAACTAAAAATAAAAGTCTTCTTAACTAAGAAGCTGCCATTTGCAATGATAGAAGTCAAGGCTTCAAGCATTTGGTGCGTTGGAATTACAACGTATATAATAGAAAAAATTGCATCTAGATTGGAATTTGCCCCAGTAGCTCAGTTGGTAGAGCATTGGTACAGTAAACCAAAGGTCCCGATCTGGGTGAAAAATGTTCTCTTCAAATTTAACTAAATATACGTTTATATATAAATATATATAATGGAAATGGACAGTTAATGCAATTTTGAAAAAGTGGCTGAATTCAAATACCTAGGTAAAGTGATCCCACTACAGGCCTCAGGAGGCCCTTGGGGTAGTAGGAGGTTAAGGCTCCCACTTTTTCTTGACAATCGGCACTTTATGTCAGCCGGGTTGTCAGCCCTGCGTGACGGCCGCCTTTACCCCAGAACAAGTGTCTGGTACTCATTTCAGTTAGAGGCTGAGTCGACCCCAGGGCCATAGTGCCGCCAGGAGGTTTGGGTCAGTTTAAAAATCCTGACCCCACCGGGACTCGAACCCTCGACCTTCCGGCTTGTAGCGCAGTGCCTTAACCACTACGCTACGGTGTGCCCCCGAATTCAAATACCTAGGAACAATAATTACAAACGTCAATAAGGTGCACAAAGAATTAAACATAGGCTCAATTCTGGAAATGCATGCTATTATGTATTTCAGGGACTCTTGTTGTCTCAAAAAAACGTTAAACTGAAAATATATAAAAACTGTTACTCTTTCAGTTATATTATATGGATGTGAAACATGGACTCTTACTTTAAGGAAGGAGAAAAGACGAGTATTTGAGAGTAAAGTTCATTGGAAAATTTTTGAACGAAAGAGAGATGAACAGACAAGCAAATGGAGAAGATTACATAACAATGAGCTATATGATCTTTTTGGAAAACCAGATATAAGAAAAGTTAAGTCTTGTAGACTGTGATGAGCAGGACATGTAGCACGAATGGGGAATGAAAGAGTCACATGGAAAATCTTTGTAAGAGAACCAGAGGGATAGCGCGCAGCAGACAGGCAAGAATGAGGTGGTAGAATAACATTAACCACGATTTGAGGGAAGTAGATTATAAAGGGGATGATTGGAAAACGTTAGGTGAGGATAGGGATGTTTGGAGAGCTTATGTCTGGTGGCCATTTTTTATACAGTCCTGCACTCCTCAGGTCGTGAACCTTGAACCTTTGTTCTACAATGCCATCTTGCTGTTTCATTCTTCATTACGTATATCCAGTCGTAGCTAATGACACAAATCCATTGCATACTTATGCCTCTTGGCAGAAGAATCCATACTGTGTATAAGTTGCAATGGGACTGCATTGATGTACATGCAGCTTATGTGGGCATTTCTTCTATAACAAGGTTAACCCTTCCCACCCATCAAGGTGAGTGCCCACGTGGTTGTAAAATATTAAGAATATAAAAAATATGTATAACATTGTGTCTGTCTTCAAAATTGATGTATAAAACTATCATTAATACTTCCACAACAAGAAACAAAAATATTTATATTATTTATAAAATCTTCTTCTTCTTCCTTCCAAGTGTTAGGCCAAGGCCTGTTACGATCCTATAGAAAATTTCCCTCCAGCGTTTCATAGGACGGCCCAGAGATCTTCGTCCTCTTGGTATATAATTATAAACAGCTTCTATAAATTTGATTTATTACATATGGTTGCTAAGGTTTTAAAATTACATACTTTCAGCTTCTTGAAGTCACAATTCACTAATAAAACATAACATTTTTATGTATTAATCTATAAACCTTTCATTAGAATTTATTTGTAAAAATTTATCACAACACTTATATAAAATATGTCCACCGCTGTAGTCTTGGGGTAGCATGCTACCTTGTCATACAGCAGGCCCGGGTTCGATCCCCGGTCGGGGTAGTTTTTCTGGGTGAGGTTTTTATTGTGGTTTTTTCTCACCTGTAAGACAAATGTCAGGAAAACTTTAAGGCCCAAACGGTCCCCGAAATCATATGGCCATCATCATCATCCTTCACTGGTGTGGAAAGCAACAGCTAGTAATGCTGCAAGCATAGCATGAAAATTCTATGATTGTAGTGAAGGACCTGCCTTCAGACAGAATTACTATGGATGGATATAAAATATAGAGCATTTAGGAATAGGATATTTTCTTAGTAAAGCTTTATGTTACTTACCTTTAGCAGAGAAGTACTGTGTAGTTTTGTTGTTGCATTCGTATAAACCTTTCCTACGTGTAACATTTTCAGAAGGAACTACAACTTGTACTCGTTTGCTTGGTGTACTTATACAATAATCTCTTGTTACTATTTCATTCTCATCTTGATCATCAACAATGTTTGCATTTCTGTCTAGAATTTTAGATCCATTGTGAATGTGAACGTTTTTAGTGATTCGAGTCCTTGCACCGTGATATGATCTCTGTTGTGGAGATGGAGATCTGAAAATAAATAATAATATATTAAGGCATATTGGCTCAGAAAAACTGTAGTTTATGCTTCACATATTTTTAAAAATTTTACATAATCGTAGTCCACATGTGCAAGTCTTACAATCTATCTAATCTAATCTATAATGGCATAGCCCATTTTTGACCCACAGGCTCTCCTTTATAAGGAGTTACTAGACCAAGTTGATTTTTAGTTACCTTTGACCTAGGCTTTCACGGCCGGAGTTATTATGATGATCTTGTAGAAGATTTCCAGGCTGTTGGCCGTGGTCTTGAGGCTTGTAGTTCCCCGGCGTTTCACCAGAGACTGCGTCTGGTATCCTCAAGGATTGTCTCACATTCCAACAGCCCAGAAATCTTCTACAAGATCATCATTTAGTTACCTTATTTGCTTGTAGATGTCACGGATGGCATGTGGTCAACACACCGACCCAATGAGACATCTAACAGGCTTAGAGGCTTCCTTATTCAGGCTTGAGAATCTTTTACGAGGCTGAAAATTTTAGACTCAGGGTTGAAAGTCCCTCCCAGAGGACTTACTTCTTGGATTTTTCCGTCCTAAAAATCCATTGACAGCCTGTGACCCTTGGAACCAGAGGCACTAGTCCACCACGGCCGATTAAGGCTTATAAACTTGCTGGATAAATTGAAAAACTCTCTGAGCAACTGGTATGACCAGTCTTCATTATAAATTCCCAAATATGTTTTTAGAAATGTCTTGATCTTTTGTAACCTAACAAAGTGCAGAGTAAATTTTAAAATAAAATTCTTTACACTTCACCTTATGTCCTGTCTTCTAATTAGACCAATTTTGTAACCTTAGTGGAGCTCCTAGACAACAGAACTTTGGATGTATAACTACTGAAGATATAACCTCTAAGGTTATGAAACTGGTCTAATTAGAAAACAGGATATTTTATTTTAAATTAAACCTGATAGTGATATTTGCTATAATAGTACAAAGTACAGGGGTCCGAGACCAACACTACAAATAAGGAATTGTTAAATAAAAAACTAATAAACTTATCGTGTAGTTGTTTGTTGTAAAACACAAATGATGTCAACAAGATTTATGCTGAGAACAGTGGAATTATAAAGCAATTTCTCATGTGCATTTTAATCTCTAATTTTCAACTCTACTTAATTTAACCCAATTTAATTAATTTTAAGATCTACAGAAATTGATTTTTTTAAGATTATCTGCACATTACTCTAAATTAGACATGATCAGAAACAGTATTATCTGAGAAAAAAAAAAAACTTCTTCTTCTTCTTCTTCCTTCCAAGTATTAGGCCGAGGCCTGTTACGATCCTAAAGAAAATTTTCCCTTATGGGAAATTCTCGTATAAGACTTGAAAGCATAATAATAGTCCCTTCGATTGGTTGCTGGCCAAAGGAAGGCAAGACCAGTGATGGGGCTGCCATCTTATAGCCTCTGGTCAGGCTTTTCTGGAGAAGAAAAGAAAATAAAGGAAAGAAGAAATGGAAAAAAAGGAAAGACTCCCTAGCCCTCGGATGCCCTAATAGCGTCAGGGTCGAAAAAACAAGAGTTAACCAAGAGAGGTTAGATAGTAAAGTTAAAAGAGTGCAAAACACAAGTAAGTGGAAGAAATGTTTTGCACAGCTTGGGCACCTTGTGGTCGCCATCCACATATCCACTAGATGAGGACCCCTGAGGGTAAAAAAAACTTTAACGAAACAATTATACAATTTGTGGGAAATAAACAATTAAAATGGTTTGGACACGTGAAGAGGATGAATGAAGATAGATTGCCAGTTAGGAGTTTGGAGTGCATTCCAAATCGGAGGAAAAGGAGACATGGATAAAGGGAATTTTGAATTTGATAAAGGACAAGGGACTGCAGGATGGTGACTGGAAGAACAGAGATGAAGGAGGAAGAGAATAAAAAACTTAATATTGGGCCCATTTAAAATCTGTTAAATAAATATATTTTAATTTCAAATTTTGTGGTGACAACAATAGAATGATATCATTTCTCATTTTTATTTGATTTGTTGTTGTTTTTCTGTGATTGTATTCATTGTGTTGATGCATTTGAATTGAAGCCAATAATAGTATTCCATCTTTTGTTGGATAGTAAATGCCATTTTCACTAACACTTCAATTGGTTTCAAATGGTTTTTTTTTTTGGGTTTTTCCTCACTTATAAGATAAATGTTAGGAAGCTTGAAGGCCCAAACAGTTCAACATCATATGACCATCATTAACATATTCATTAAGTTTAGAATTAAGGCCTCTCCTGATGCATTATTACCATCGCCATCACTATCATAAAACATCGGGCATAACTTTGCCTTCCAGAAGTGAGTTACAATAATGCCATGCCAGCCAGAAGAGAATGCCAGAATGTTGAAATGACAATGTGGTTGCATTGAAAAAAAGGAAGAAAAAAATATATATATACATTTTTTTAACAAATGACATTACGATAATTTTTTTAGATTTTTATTTTAACAATTTCTTATTGGTAGTATTGGTCCCAGACACGATGTGTATTACTTATTTACTTTTTAGTAACTATAAACTAATTTCATGTACATTAACTAATACTTTCTTCATCATCATCATCATCCATGCAAATATTAGGCAATGTGGCCTATTACAATCTCAAAGAGATATTTTCCATGCAGTGCTTCTTTGGACATCCCAAGCAATATTTTGCCTTGAGGATAGTAATGAGGCATAGCTTTTGAAATTATGTGAGATGGCATTCATTGAAGATGAGCTTTCCAGTTCTTCTGGTAGTTTTGTATATGATGTAGAATGGGTTCTACACCCAACTCTACTATAATTTCCTAATTGTTTTAATAGTCCCTACTTTGTATAGCCTGCTGCATGACACATAAGTCATATCTCATTTGCTGTTATTCACCATTCATCTCTTTTTTCATATTGTCCATGCTTTACTTTCATATCTTAATATTGGTCTCGTAAGAATCTTATAAGTCATAATCTTGTGGTCTTTTGTACTAACCTTTCTTACCTAATAAAATAAAAAAAATTAGTGCAAATATTGTTCTGATATATTTATATGCTTAGAAAACTTCTTTAGGAATTTATTACAATGGATGGTCATACCTACTCTGTTCTAAAATAAAACTACGTCTAATTCTGGAAAGTGTTTAATTTAAAAATATGACATCAAAAAAAGAATGTGCATATGATTCTTTAGAAAAAATAATTTATAGATAAATACCACATTTTGGGCACATGATTGTAACCTGCTATTTTTCGTCGCTGCTGCCTCTCTTGTATTCAGGGGTCCTGCGATGAGATCCCAGTATCACTCTCTGTCCCTGTATCACCACATCCCATCATTGTACTTCTGAGAAGTCTTTGTCTGAGGCGACGCTGGTAATAAGGATCTTTTTCGCTCTGTTTGATGTTACTGTGTTCCTGGCCTGTTAACCTCCCCACTTTGGACGATCCTCTAACCTCATTCTAGGCTGCGTTGGCTTGTGATTGTGAGCGACATCTTAATGGCAATTTGCAGCCTTTGTGTGGTCGTTCCAAACTTGCTGACCCTGTTGAAAATATATTTCAAATTTCTATAGTTATTAACATATATTCATAAATATTAAGGGGCAAATAACACCTTAATTTAGCAAATTCTGAAAGAATGAAATGCTACTGTCAAGGGAGCAAATTTTCTATTATCAATCAACAATCCCATTTATTAAATTCTGGTCAACCATTTGCATACCGAAACCTACCTTGAAATTTCTCCCAGAGAAGCATTGTGATGTAAATAGGGCCATGCCTCAATAAAATATTTGCCAGTTTAATTGCAAGGCACAGAAGTCAAAGCCAGAATCCAAAACAATGGCACCCACTGTGCGAGACAGAAGGATGTCCCTGCTTGAGTAGAGTAGAGTGTAGTGGAGTGGGGTTGTACACAGCACCAAGGCGATTATGGTGTATCCAGTTCACCAAGTCAAGAGTTTCATTACTTCCCTGTAGTTTAAATGAGAGATTTGACAACTGGATTTTAGTTGTCTTTGCAATTTAAATTGGCAGATAATTATTTTGGACATGGCCTTGGTATATCACAATGCTTCTCTGGGAGAATTTCAAGGTAGGTTTCGGTATGCAATGGTTGACAGTTCCCTTGTGAGGTTGTTCTTATGAAAATATTTTTGAAAAAAAAAATTGTAGGATTTCCTCCGATATTATCTAGTAGGCACTGAAAATGACCATGACAAAAATTTTTTAATTTACAAACTCGAACCAATGCATATCCCTGCACCAAGTTATCATGCCTTAAACTACTTTGGCTAAGACATGGGATATAAAAAATCCTTATCCTAATATGTAGATGAATGCTACTAATCTACTAATAACTAGAGATCCATATATTCGCAAGTCGCAATAACGTGAAATGTTCTAATTTTGTCATTTTTCTTGTACCATTTCTTAACTCCACTTCCCATAGCCCTCAAAAAAAGCATCTATGAATCGGCAAAATAATGTGAAATCCTACGATAATGCGAAAATAACACCGAAATTAACAATTTTCAATGAATTCCGGAGAATTTTTTGTTCTATTTGCAAAGTTTTCATAATGCATTTTTAAACACTGTTTTCGGATTCCATCTTCTTTTTAACTGGCCATATCTCCTTCCTCCATGCAACACAGTTTACAACATAGAGGTAATATTTTCTGTCCTCCTCATGCTCAAATATGGTCTCACCATAGATTTGAAGTTTGTATGAATTTCAAGAAAATATGAATTATAATTACGTGTAAGATAAGTTTTTTCCCCTTAAGTTGTTTCAAGATAAAACTACAGGTTATATCATTCTTATTGGGTTTAATATACTACACTAGGAAGTAGAAAGACTCAAATTTACATTTTTTTAGAATAACACTGCCAAATTCACAATAACCTCGAACTCTTGAAATTTTAAAACGAATTTCCCTAAAATAAAACCACTTTCACGGATCTCTACTAATAACTAATGAAAACAGATAGTAAGAAATCTGGAATTTATCAAATTAGTTGCAATGACTGGAAGAAAGTAGATATAGGAAAAACTAAACTTTTGAAACGTTTAGGAGAAGCTTTGGAATTAACATTTGAGAAAAAGATATACATTCAGAAGAACAATTTTTTTTATATACATTTAATGATAATGGTGTGCCAATAGAGGCCTTAATTCTAAATTTAATCTGATGAGATGAATGTGACTGATGGTCAGATGATGTTCAAGGACCGTTTGGACCTTAATTTTCCTGACATTTGTCTTACAGGTGAGGAAAAACCCACAAAATCCTTTCCCAGGTAACTTGTCCCTACTGAGACTTGAACTCGAGCCCACTGAATGACAAGGCAGAACGCTACAAGAAGACCACAGTGTTGGACAAAAGAACAAATAGATCCATGAATTTTGAAGTTCCTGGCAAGCAAAATTTAATCTCCAAGTTCATAAAATTAGCACCAGATGGCAGTTTGGAAAAGGATGGTAAAAATAAAAATTTCAACAGTTGGAGTTTGATTGAAGATGAAGACAAAAGCTTTGGAAACTGGTATCGTGAAAACATAGAACTTTATGAGGTGAGATGTAAAATATTTTATCCAACTCATTTATAGATAGAGAATGCTACTTACTTTTTCCTATCTTTTCTTGTAATTCTGTTATCGAGTCTGTCTTTTGTTCTTCCTGTTTTCTGATTATAATCTCTGAATCTGTCTGAGTTCCACGTTCTCTCGCCCATTTAAACCTGTATTTACTCGGTGTAAGAAGTCTGTTTGTCTAACATGAGTGGTTGCGGTAATGAGGGTGACATTAGAAGAGCTAGTTTGTACGCCACCTTCCTGGTGTTGGTATAATGTCATGACAGCTCTTCCATCTGTCGTATTCCCTATTACTACTGCAAGGCCATCTGCTGGCATAGCAACAGTTTCTGCTGCAATCAGCACAGCTTCAATTGCACCCTTCCACTAACGTCTGTGTGTGCATCGCTCTGCTTCACAACTTCTTGGTGTCGTGCTGTAACAATTCGCTAGTGGATTGCTTTGAGTCGCCATCTTGTAATACTGAGGTAGTGTTATTTTTGTGCACAAGTCTCTGTTGCAGGTTGAGATTCAAACCAAGTTCTTGTTTCATTTACATTTGTAACTAAAGAGTTTTGTGAACTATTTACAGATTCTAGTACGTGTTTGCGACTTGCTCGGCTTTTTTCTTCCCGTGCTTTCTTTTCTGCATTCTCTAAAGCTTCCCTCATTGCTGCCTGCTTACGTATTTCTTTATCCTTTAAAAAGAAAGAATAATTTATTTATTTTTAAATTTTAAATAAAATTCTTTTTTTGTGTGATAGTGTGTTTTTGTCATACTTATAGCAATGGGCAACCCATGATGAAAGTTCAACTTCCTACATTTCAGGGTTGCCAATCTAAATAACCATACTATAAATAAAATAACTATATTGTATATTACGTATTACAAAACACGTGTGAGAAGTAAAACACACTGCCCTCTATGTATACTACATACAATCCCATCCATAGTAATTCTGCCCGAAGGCAGGTTCCTTGACTGCAATCATAGCATTTTCATGCTCTGCTTGTCGCTTTACTAGGGAATTGTAGGTGTGGTAGCTTCCCATTGCTTTCCACACTGGTGAAGGATGATGATGATAATGATAAGGATGATGATGATGGCCGTATGATTTCGAGGACCGTTTGGGCTTTAAAGTTTTCCTGACATTTGTCTTACAGGTGGAGGAAAAACCCCGATAAAACCCTCAGCCAGAAAACTGCCCCGACCGGGGATTGAACCCGGGCCCGCTGTCTGACAAGGCAGCACACTATCTCGAGACCACAGCAGTGGACCTACATACAATGTATGTACAAAAAATATCCAAAAGGTAGGTTTAATATACATTATATGAAACAGATCACTGCCATTTTAAATGAACTAAAACTTTATTTGAAAACAATATAAAAACAATAAATATGTAAGTAAAGTAAAGTATTCCCACTACAGGCCTCAGGAGGCCCTTGGGGGTAGTGGGAGGTTAAGACTCCCACTTTTTCTTTACTTCTGCATTGTTATCACTAATTGGTCTCTCTCACGGCCACCTGTAGTTGTCAACTAATAAACATTGCCCACACTGTTAACCGTTAGTCAATTGTTTATAGTGAATGCAAATATTTGCAACAAAAGATGTTACTTTACTAATATCTATTATTAATTAAATAAAAAAATAAAACGTAGTTTTATTTGAATTTTCATATTTATTATATAATTCAGTGACAGCTGTTTTGGAACATGTACCTTCTTCAGACATGTTAACAAATTATGAATTGTGTTCCAACTGATCTAAGCAACAATACAACACATATTTATTTAAATTTTTAAATTTAAACAAAGGGGATTCATTCAAATCAAGTTGGGAATTTAACAGTTTTTTACTACTTTTAAATTTATTAATTTCTACAGCCTCCAAAAGATCTAACTTCTTACCCTTATCACAAATATGTAAAATTTCAAAATTTGGATCAAAACAATGATTAAATTGGAATAGGTGGTTAGCATATTTTGAATTTTCTAATTTCCTGTTATATATATTTATTATTTTGAAAACCCATTGCACAAAAAAATGATGTACAACACATGTTTGTGAAGTGTTTTACAGAATCTCAGAAATTAAAATCCTTGCTATCACTTGGTTTTTAACATTTTCCTCAATTCTGTAAAAACCACTTCCCAACCTTATATCATAATATACTGTTACCCTCACCTCACTATCCTGTTTTCTATTTAGATCGGTTTCATAACCTATGTAGTTTTCATTATTGGTAATTTTATGGCTGACGTTCTATTGTCCACTGCTTACTCTATCTGTTGGTTGACCGATGAACCTCCAAAAGAAAGCTAGTTTTATAAAACAAATATAAAAACCATAGGAGTTCACAGTTTGGGGAAAAAAAAATCCACATAAAAAAACAAAGAAGAAAAATTAATTTTGAAATTCCCCAGGGAAGTTGAATTGATTCAGATGTTCATCAGTCCCACAACAGATGGAATAAGCAGCAGTGCTCCTAAAAGACAGGACATTGGTCGTAAAAATTACTGATAATGAAACAGCCTAGTTTTTAAAACTGCTCTAAGACAGGATATGAGAAGAGTGAAAATAATTTTATTTTAAATTTTAAATTAAACCTTATAGTGATATTTCCTATAATAGTTCAATGATTAGAGTTAAGACCATACGGTATCCTCTTCCACTTCATCATGGTTAAATTATACAGGTATTAACAATTATGAATTATCTATAACTAATAAATAAGGTGAATCTGGTGCATCTTACCTCATAAATATTTTTGTTTTTCATTTTACATTTTTTTTATATGTTGTACATGCCATCATCAGCTATCTAGACAGTCTGGACAAACTGATGGTGGTATGGACAACATATCAAAACATGTGAAATGAAAAACAAAAACAGAGTGATTCAGAAATATGGCTATATGTTTGATCGCATTTTGTGACGAAAATATTATTATTAAAGGAAATATGATGTTATCATTGGAAAGGGAGTCCTTCAAATTAAAACAATAGAACAAAACAAAACTAATCACTGCTCTCGTGCAGCTTGGCGGGTTGATTTTTGTGGGCTAGTGTAGAATGCCTCCACAATTCTTTTCGTTGTTTCTGCATCCGTTCTAATGCGAGTTCTTCCAGGAGGTTTGATTTTCTGCATCCTTCCCATTTCCAGCAGTCGTTTTCTCCACTTCCCCACAGTAGACGGCTGCAATGCTACGTTAAACTCACGTCTTGCCCGTCTTGCGGCCTCACGATCATTAGCATACGTTATTGCCCATGCAACAATTGTAATTTGCTGTTGCATATTCAACACCATTTTGACTAATGACATAAGTTCTACACTGGTTTTGTTTTATTCCATGGTTGTAATTTGAATAATTGCCTTTCCAATGGTAATTTCATATTTCCTGTATTGGTATATTTTCATCACACAACGCGATCAAACATATAGCCATATTTATGATTCGTATTTATGATAAGATTTAACAGATTCACCTTATTTATTAAGAAAAGCCTCATAATGTTACTTCCTATTGTAATTTATTAATCTGTAACTGAATTTAATAATGCATAATAGGTGTATAAAATATACAGATGATAAGAAAAGCTAAAATGTATTAATAGTATATTATGATGTAAGGTTGGGAAGTGGTTTTTACAGAAGCAAGGAAATGTTTAAAAACTGAGCGATAGCGAAGTTTTAATTCCTGAGATTCTGTAAAAACACTTCACAAACATGCGTTGTACATAACTTTTTGCATGATGATATTTTCAGAATAATAAATAATAGCAAAATAATAAGTTCTTTGTTGGAAATATTTGTTGTTCATTATAAGCAATTGACTAACGTTAACAGTATGGGCAATGTTTATTAGTTGAAACTACAGGAGGCCGTGAGACCAATTAGTAATAAAATGGCAATATGTATTTATTGTTTTATATTGTTTCAAATAAAGTTCAGTTCATTTAAAATGGTTTGTTTCGTATAATGTATATTAACATTACCTTTTGGATATTTGGATATTTTTTGTTTATACATTGTATATATAGTAGGTCCACCGCTGTGGTCTCAAGGTAGCATGCTGCCTTGTCATGCAGCGGGCCCAGGTTCGATCCCTGGATGGGACAAGCTTCCTGGGTGAGGTTTTTTTTGGGGTTTTTCTTAACCTGTAAGACAAATGTCAGGAACCTTAGGGTCCAAAGATCCTGAAAATCATCCGGCCATTATCATCATCCTTGTCATTATCATCTTCATCATTATTCACTGGTGTGGAAAGCAACGGGAAGCTACCACATGTACAATTCCCTAGTAAAGCTGCAAAGTCATAGTATGAAAATGCTATGATTGCAGTGAAAGACCTGCCCTCGGGCAGAATTACTATGGAGGGATTGTATATAGTAGCCATAGAGGGCAATGGTTTTTACTTCCCACATGTGGTTTTTGTTATATGTAATATTACAGTATAGTTTATTTAGGTTGGCCACCCCAAAATGTAGGAAGTTCAACTTTCAATCATTGTGTGCAATTGCTCTAAGTACGACACGAGGCACTATCATCAAAAAAATAATAATAATATTATAGTGGTCATGGAAACTGCTTTATAGGAAAACCAGGTGGAAAGAGCCCAGTCGGTAGGTCAAGAATTAGGTGGTAGAATAACATTAACCAGGATTTGCGGGAGGTAACATTATACCGGGAAATGATTGGAAAAACATTAGCTCTGGATATGGATGTTAATTGAGAGCCTATTTTTTGATAGTGCCAGTGATTTAACTTCTATATTATCTATATTTTTGTGGAATTTGAGTATTTTCTTCAAATCAAAAACACTTATTAGCTACTCTATCCCCATAGGGACATGTTTGCTCCCTAGTGTTCATCTCAGAGACCTCCATATGGTCACTACAGTATTTACTAGGATGGGGAAGATTGGTTAAATTTTGCTCAGACACACTAATTTAGGCTTGAGGTTCTTTTATAAGCCCAAAAATCCTCAGACTCAGAACCCACGGCTTTAAAGTCTCTCCAAGAGGATTTGTTCCTTGGATTTTTGCATCCTAAAAATCCATCAAGTCCAGTTGGGTTTGAATCTGTGACCATCGGGACTAGAGACACTAGACCATTTTGTCAGTATTTGTTTGCATACTGAGAAAGATGGCAATTGTGTCAACAATGTGCTTACAAGGGTTGGGAGTAGGGTTTAGCTACTGGAAAGAAAGTGCAATAGGATTTGTCTTTCACAGTATAATAGGGTGTCCATTTGTCCCGTTTTTCTTGGGACAGTCCTGTTTTTTTTGGAAAATATCCTGCTGTCCTGAAAGTTTTCTTGGGGATGCTCAAATGTCCCGCTTTTGGGATGATGCTTTATCAATGTATTTATGAATGGAAACTTTTGTTTTGTTCTTTATTATGTAATTATAAATATGAACATTGAAAGCTCCAGTTGTACGACCACGATGCACTGTTTGGTCTATAATCTTTGGTTTTTACTCTCATATATTGGTATTAATAACTGGTACGTTTTTTAAATTGTCAATCCATGGTCAGTGCAGCCAACGTCGGAAAATTTCCTGCTTATTCTGGTACTTTGGTGGTGGAGAAATACAATTTTAAACTTGGATGAAAGAGATTTAGTTGTGGATTTTTATACCCCTTGCAACAATAAATTAATATTTTTAAACGTTAATAAACAATGACTTGATTAATGTAGCTTAATTCTGTAATTTTAACTTCCTTTCATATTTTGTTAATGTCACACCTTTTTATAAAATGTCTCAGGTTTTTCCTTTAATTTTTTGTACATGTCCCCTCTTACATTGAAAGTATTATGGACTCCCTACTGTATAAGGTAACAGTATAAATAAAATGTTTTGGGATGCTGTTAATGATGCTAAGATGTAATAGGATGCTTTTAAACCATTTAGAAATAACCCAGGATGCTAATTATTTGCATCCCACAGCACTATCAGTACTTGGTAGTTTGCATTACCTTCTTTTTTCTTTTTGCCTTCTTTGCTCTTCTTCTATTCTCTTTCTTTCTATATCTTGTTCACGTTTTATTCTTTCTTCTTCTTCTCTTTCTTCTCTTATTCTTCTTTCCTTTTCTTCTTTTCTTTTACGTTCTCTTTCTTCTAGCTAAAATATTAACACAAAATTATATTTTAAAAACAATACAGTCTCAGCTTTTTATCCTTCTATAACAAATACAGTTTTGAAAATGTTAAGTAAGCTAAAGAATTATAACAATAATGAAGTGGAATTTAGTGATAGCTATGACAGGCAAAATGAAAAGCAAAGAAGACATTTATAATATACATTTGGTAGGACTAAACTACATGACACTAGAGACTAATAGTGACCATTTTGATGGGGAGCTATTAGCTATTCAAAAGCACTGATGCAATTATTAAATAGAAAAAAGGAATTTCAAAAGGTTGTCATACTGACAGACTCTCTTAATAGCTATCCAAGCCATAGTGTCTTCCAGCAACATATATAACCAAAAATCAAGAGATAACCAAAATTGCCTTAGGGTACTTATCACCATTAAATAAAACTATAATTCTGCAGTGAATCCCAGCCCCTTATGGTGTACATGGCAATGAAATAGCAGACAGTCTTGCAAGAAAATTACTGCAAGGACCATGAGGAAATTTACCTTTGCATTTAATAAAAATTCTACATTGGTTATGTATTCTTTTTTTTAACTAGGCAACAAATAATGCATTTGAAGAAAGTAGATATACAAGAAAATAAACAACTTCAGAAGACAAAAATTTATTAATCAATGTATACTTCTAAAAGAAAATGAAGAAAACATATAATTCAAGAAATTCACATATCATCTAGTGAATATTTGAAGTTTCAATTTTATTTTTTTAAATCATAGAAATCTGGAAACTTGGAAACTCTTTATTGGAAAGCTAGGGAAAAAAATGACTTGGGTCAACAATCCTGGAAGCCACTAGCAACAACAAGAAGTTACAGCACCACATACTCACCTTACAATCCTTCAAATATATCAACTTTTGTTTATTTTGATTACATGTAACATTGGTGGCACAGACTTTAGTATTAAATTAAGAAACAGATGACAGTGTTACCTGCTGTCTAATTGCATTCTGATGCTCCACAGCCTTTTGTCTTTTCCTTTCTCTTTCTAGTAAAACCTCAGGTTCCAAAGGAGCATTTTGTCCTCTGATGTACGTTCTGTAACAGAATTATCAATTGTACTTAAAGCAGGAGATTTAAGTGTAAATTGTAAATGTAAATATATTAATAATTAATATTCTAAAAATATTTAATATAAAATTTTAACTTAGCACAGGTATAAATATTTCTTATAAATTTGTTTGAAGATAAAGCATTTGATCGAGTAAACAGGGAAATATTGTGGAATATCCTAAAAGAAAAAGGCCTCCCTATTCAGATTATAGAAACTGTTAAGAGCTTGTACTATAGAACAAATATTTGTATTGACCCTCAGTTGACTAAAAATAAGAAATTTTTTTCAAATAAATCAAGGAGTACGACAAGGGTGTTCACTCTCACCTATATTATTTAATATTTATATGGACGATATCCTAAAAGAATGGAAGAAGGTTTTAACTAATGAAGGAATATTAATTGATAATAAAGATAAAATAAATGCTTTATTATTCGCTGACGATGTTGTACTTTTAGCAGAATCTGAAAATGAGCTCCAAATGTTAGCATATAAATTTAAATTAATAGCCAATAGGTATAATTGTAAAATATCAATAACTAAGTCAAAAGTAATGGCATTAATTGGTAAATATGGAATTAGATCAAAAATTGTACTGGATAACAAAATAATAGAACAAATATCACATTTCCAATATTTAGGATGTGATATAACTTATAGAGAAAATAAAGATATAGAAAGTAAAGTAAATCAATTTCAGGCTATTTGTGGAACCATAAAAAGAACCTTAGGTCGGAAAACAAGGAAAGATACGAAACTTAAATTATATAAAACAATGACTGTTCCTTTGTTGTTGTATGGAAGTAAAAATTGGATAATGAAATCAAGGGATAAAAGCAGGATACAGACTGCGGAAATGCTATTTTTACGTAATGTGAAAGGATGCACAAGAGCGGATAGAATAAGGAATGAAACTATACGAGAAGAATTAAATATATATAAAATTGAAGATGAAATCAGTGAAAATAATAAGAAATGGGCAGAACACTTAATGAGAATGAACAACGAAAGAATACCAAAAAGAGCCTTCCTTTATAATCCCAGAGGAACAAGAGATGTTGGCCAACCACGTAGAAGATGGACTCCACTTTTAACTTCGCCGGAGCAGGCTGCATAGCCTAAACCTTGTAGTAGAAGAAGAAGAAGAAATTTGTTTGTTGGATATAAATATCATTCCAACAATTAAAATAATGTTGATATTATTCGTTTTTAAACATCTTAATGATGGACAAATTATATTTGAAAAGAAAATTATATGCCTAGACTGGGGTTTGAACCCAGGACCTTTAGACTCTCTATGTCAATGCTCTATCCAAGAGCATTGACATAGAGAGTCAAAGGTCCTGGGTTCAAACTCCAGTCTAGGCATATATTTTTCTTTTCAAATATAATTAAAATATTTCTTAAAAACATCTCATAGATAAAGATCTTAGTAATTACTCATAAAACTTTTTTTTAAACATTGTTGAGTAAATTTATAAAATCCTATATTTATTAAATTTTATATAAATGTAAATAATTTTATATTGTATTGTTTAAATATGTGAAGTAAACTATTTTTTAATTTTTAGTGATAGATAGCAATTAAAACTTTAAAATGATCAATTATAATATCTAAAATGGTGAATAGAAACCAACAATCATCATCATCATCATAGTACATTCACGAATTTAGGTCATTTGTTGACCTGTTTCGGCCTCAAGAGAAACACCATCCAGAAGTCTTTTGAGTGGACGTCCTGGTCTTCTTCTTCCTGCAGGTTGATATCTTAACATTTGTTTGGGTATTCTGTGATCTTCCATTCGATGAACATGTTGTATCCATCTTGACTTATAATCAGAAATTTTGTTTTCTAAAGATCCCATGTGTAATTCTTCTAAGATGTCTTCATTTTTTTTGTGATCTAGTAGTGTGTATCCTGCAGTCCTCCGAAGATATCTCATTTCAGCAGATCTAAGTCTCTGTATATCCTTCTGTTTCAACGTCCATACTTCGCTACCATACAAAAGAGTTGGAAGAGCCAGTGTTTTATACACTTTCAGTCTTGAATGCTTTTGGACTAACTGTGGCTTGAAGATAGAATTTATTAACCCTAAAATTCTTAAAAATTTAGATATTTTTTGCATTTACATCCTTTTCTTTATCTTCATATGAGATATTGCATCCTAGATATGTAAAATTATTCACCTGCTCCAAAATTTTATTGTCCAGTACAATTTTACTTCTGACAGGATCTGCACCTTGAAATGCCATAATTTTTTGTCTTTTCTGTAGATATCTTTAATCCATATTCTTCTGTAATTTTGTTAAGTTCATACAGACCTTTCTGTAGATTATCTTCGGAATTTGCTATTATTATTTGGTCATCTGCAAACAATAGGGTGTTTAATTTTCTATTTTCTGATATTCTTATTCCAAATTTATATGTTTTGTTCCAGCAACATATTACTTCATTGATATAAATTGCAAAACGTGTTGGGGATAGGGGGTAGCCTTGTCTCACACCACGATTTATAATTCCTTCTTCAGAAAATCTGTTATTTAATTTAATCTTTATGGTGTTGTCTTTGTAAATATTTTGTATGTTCTGCCGAAGTAAATTTGGTATATTTCTGTCTTCCAATATATTTAAGAGTTTTGATCTCTTGACTGTGGAATGCTTTTTCAAAATCTATGAAAGCAAAATGTGTTTCTAAGTTGAATTCTCTTCTTTTTTCAAGCAATAGTTTAACAGAAAATGCTGAATCAATACAAGATCGTCCTTTCCTAAATCCATTTTGACATTCCATAAGGAATTTTTCACTGAAACTTTCAATTTTCCATTTAAAATGTCTGCATAAATTTTGTAGCATGTGTTTAACAAACTGATTCCCCTATAGTTGTCCATTTTTCTCTTGTCTCCTTTCTTGAACAGGGGTATAACAATGCTTGTCTTCCATTCTTGTGGTATATCTGCATTTTTGAATACATTATTAAAGAAGGACAACAGTCTTTCATGGAACTGTTTGCCTGCATATTTGTACAATTCAGAATTCAAGCCATCTGTGCCAGTTGCCTTCCCATTTTTTAATTTCTTTAAACTATTGTTCAATTCTTCCAATGATATTATGGAATCTGTCTCATTATTATTTCGGAAAATTGTATCTTCATAGCTATTGTCAGTCCAAAGACTTTTATAATAATTGAAAAAATCTTCCTTTGTTACTCCGCAATTAATTTTGGTAGATTCTTTAATATCTTTATTCAAATGTTTTAATATTTTGAAGGCATTAGGTTGGAGCTTATGCAAATCTGATTCTAAATGTGTAACAAAAGTTAACCATGTTTTGTCCTATGTCGCTTTTCTTATTTCCCTCTTAACAATAGCTCTACAGTGTTTGAATTCTATTTCATTGCTACTGTGGTGTTTTCAATATTTTGTTTATAAGCTGCATTTTTTTTTCTTCCATCAATTGTTTTATTTGATCATACCCAAAATTTTTAGAGTTCCTCTTTCTTCGCTGTTGTCTATTTACTTTTCCTAAAAGTTTTCATTAGCTGCATTTTGAATTATCATTTTTAATGTTTTTTTCCATTCATCTTCGACATCATTCCTTTCTGGAGTTGTTAGCCATATATTGCTGAATTCTTCTCGAATATAACCATTTAATTCGGTCCTCATAAAATATTTTAATACCCTGTACTTTTGTTCTATGCTCTTTTGTTTGTTTCTTCTTCTTTTTTAACCATCTTGGGGTGAAATATTATTTTTGCTTCTACTAGGTAGTGATCGGAACCAGTAATATCATATCCTCTTTAGGCTCTGACATCGAGAAACAATTTAAAAAAATCTTATTATTTGCAATAGAAACTAATACAGTGATTTATTTTGGAGTCCCTGAACGTGACGCAGCATTGACAGCTTGTATCCCACAAATTACGTGAAGAAACCCAGGGTCCGCTATGCATTTTTATGAAGTCTGAGGTGAGTGAAATAATAACAAATAAAACAATATTAAAGAACCTCATAGTGTTTTTTTTTCCTATCTACATAACTTAATATCAAAACATGTTTGAAAACAAATCAACTTAAATTGAGGTACGATATTCTCTAGACTACAAAAAAAAAACTTGATAAAAACCTCAAAATATTACTTACCTAAAATAAATAATTTATTCCTATTTGTTTATTCCTATTTGTTGGTTTCTGGGTTGTAAGGGGTAGTGACGTGTGTATAAACCTCTCCTACCTAAATCTCATCCTCACCTTCTCATGGTACAACCCGTTGTCACAACAACGAGGCTCTGAGGAGACCGAGTCATACGGTATAACCGTTCCATCAGGTACTGAGTAAATGCGGTATCCTAATGTCTGTACCAGAGACTAAAAGATAGCAAGCCCTACCACTGGACTACTTAGTGTCGGGCCAGTAACCTGTCCTAAGGAACTTCAAAACTACTTTCAAGTTTCAACATGAAAAAAGCCAGAAGGAATTGAAATATGACTACCCACAGCAAAGAAATATGGTTAAAAGAAAACAGCACAATGATATTGATATTGCAGTAACTACAGAAACTAAGAAGAAACTTAAAGGAACGAAAGAAAACACAAAAATTATGTACAAATATATAGCGGTGTCAACAGGAAAACCCATGGACAAGCTGGAAGTAATGATTTGGATTAATAAAACCATAAAGAAATAAAATCAACACTACACTTCTGAATGAAAGAATATTAGAGCTTCGACTGAAAATTAATAGAGGTAATTTGACAGTTCTTGGTGTATATGCACCAGAGGAAGGCCGTGAAGAAGACAATGAAGAATTTTATAAAATATTACAAGAAATTTATAGCAAAATTTAATAGAAATGATTACATTCTCATAATAGGAGAGTTAAATGCCAGAGTGGGCAATGCTCAAGTCAACAATAATATGGAACATTTGGCGAACCAACCAGCAATAGGAATGGAACAAGATTAACTGATTTTGCTATCTACAATGAACTGAGAATAATGAATACCTTTTACAATCATAGAAATATACATAAGTATACCTGGCCGTTGGACGTCAGTTGTGAACGTGACGCAGCATTGACAATGTCACAAATTACGTGAAGAAACCCAGGGTCTGCTATGATTTAGAAGGATGAGGTGAGTGAAATAATAAAAATAAACAATGTTTTGATATGTTCTTCTATATCATCATCAGCTTTACTAGACTGATGGAGTTTTTATGTTGTGAACCCTGGATGCTGATATCAGCTCCCTCTTCCAGCTGGCTGAAGATCCTCCAAAACTAGGGTCACGTTCAGCAGGAATTTCGAAATTCATAACTCTATTTTTGTTCTTCCGAATGTAAAATTTTTTCCCAAATGGTGAGTTTCTTTGAATTTTTTAACTGTTTTAATAATTAGTGTTTGAATTTACATTATGTTTTTCAGCCCAAACATGAGCAGCAACTGCAGATTTTTTCTATTTCTCCATTTTTAATATTTCTTATGTGTTCCTTGATTCTAATTTTCAGGTTTCTTTTTGTTTTCATATATATATATATATATATATATATATAATATTTCACAACCATTACATTCAATTTGATATATTCCTGATTTTTTACTTTGATCAGTTTTTTTCGTTTTTATTGGTTTTGATGAAAAAATGGTACACCAAAAGGATTAGAAACATTAAGAAACAAAAATGATCAACAGAAGCACCCTTGAAAAAGAAATACCACCTATAAAAAATACAGGAATTTCACATATCACCCTTGAGCACATAATACATTCTAAAAGATATCTGACAAATTTAATATTAAATTAGCACTGAAAAATGACCACAGTTTAAAAAACTAATTAAAACTATTAAAAATGAAAAAAAAACTGATCAAAGTAATATATCAGGAATATATCAAATTGAATGTAATGGTTGTGAAAATATATATATAGGGAAAACAAAAAGAAACCTGAAAATTAGAACCAAGGAACACTTAAGAAATATTAAAAATGGGGAAATGGAAAAATCTGCAGTTGCTGCTCAAGTTTGGGCAGAAAAAACATAATGTAAATTCGAACACTAAAATATTAAAATAGTTAGAAAATACAAAGGAACTCACCATTTGGGAAAACAAATTACATTCGGAAAGAACAAAAATAGAGTTGTGAATTTGAAATTCCTGCTGAATGTGACCTATGTTTGGAGGGTTCTTCGACCAGCTGGAGGAGGGAGCTGATATTGACATCCAGGTGTCACAACAAAAAACTCACCAGTCTAGTAAAGCTGACGATGATATAGGAGAACATATCAAAACATGTTCGAGAACAAATCAACATTAATTTAGGTAAGATGTTTCCAGTCTCAAAAAACTAGATTAAAAGAATCTCAAATTATTACTTCCTAAAATAAACCATTAAATATAAATAATTTTATACTGTAATTGTTTAAATATATGCAGTACACTATTTTTATTTGTAGTGATAACATTTAAAAACCTCTCAAATGACCAATTATAATAGACCTAAAATGGCGAATAGAAACCAACAAATAGGAATAAAGTATATGGTCATGTGATTTAATAAATCTCTAAAAATTTAAATATAGCGATTTTAATCATTCATTCAATAGAACAGGTTGAGAAGGCATCTGGGTCTAATGTAATTAATCTCCTATATCGGGTAGATTAATATAGTTATTATTCCAGGCAACTCTTGCCTAAACCAGGAAAGTGAAGAAGAAGATTATTTTATACTAAATAACATACAATTAATAGTTGCCCCCAAAAAGAGATTAACCCACAAAAATTCGAAAGTTGAGTTTTTAGTGGATTAGTGATCTATCTGGAGAGTATCATGGCAATGGTGCAGTAAAATTATCCAAACTCTCTTCCAGACCTGTTTTATTTATTTTTAAAAATTGGCTTTCAAGCTAATATTGATCTGCATGTAACAAAGTGGCAGAAGCAGTTAGTCAAGTCATGAGTAGCAGTGCAGAAAAACAATTACTGCACATGTGCAAATTCATTCCACCACAGTTCCGTGAATTCTAATCAGAATATTAGAGAAATTAAGTGAAAATAGAGAAGACAAAGAATTTACAACAAAATAACATTAAATGTGAAATAAATACTGAAAACTGATTCAGTTAGAAATTTTTCTAACTAAATCAGTATTCAATATGTATTTTCTATTTCGTATTATAGTATTTTTAGTTAAATATGTGTCAGAATATTTTTGCACTCTATAGAGATAGATCACTTTGCACTCAATTCTGTATTAAATTGTTAATATTTAGTTTATTAGCATGTTATTTTGCATTCAAATGGGCTGTATATGATTCCAATAGGATGAGAGATTAAAATGTATATAGTATAATAAAGATAATAGTCTCAAAATGAACATTATATGTTTTTTTCGTTTGCCAACATTTGTAGTTGTGGGTTGAGATCTCTTTTCAGGGCAACTATTCAATCATTGAATTATTAGTAGTGAAGAAGGAGAAAACACTAAGTGAAATAAACTCAAGATTTAGGTAAAATTTAATCACCCACTTCATATTTTTTCTTTCTTTTTTTAATTTAAACTAGTTTCGGAACTTTACATTTCAGTTTCATCATCAGTATCCCCATGACCATTGTTCTGGTCCGCCTTCAAGAGCCATCTTTGTTCAGGGAGCGAAAGATGATCGCCAAGACGACAGAACATTGGTCATGGGGATACTGATGATGGAACTGAAATGTAAAGTTCCAGAACTAGTTTAAATTAAAAAGAAGAAAATATGAGATGAGAGTGATAAAAATTTTACCTAAATGAATATACCTCATAGTGGTGAATTCCTAAAATAAGTAACTCAAGATACTTATTTAACATAATTAATTTTTTTCGAGGGAAAAACATTATCTGAATACCTCAATCCCTGAAGAGAATCTATAATGAGTGAACCCAGAGCTAACCAAACTGCGGCCTGCTACCACTTGAAACCAGCACAATGGATCTGTGTGTAGTGTAATGTTTCTAATTCAATTTGTATTCTCTTGACCCACCTGTTACATTCATTTTGTGATTGGGTGCTGATTGTATCACAGCTGGCGGACAAAGTCTCTGCTTATCGTGCTCTGTTCAGGGCTGCCCGTGATTTAAAACTAATACTTGTGTTGATGATCCCATCGAAGATTCACAGTTGTTAAGTATACTGAGACCTCTTTCAACCAACCGGTGTACCTCTTCCACTACCTTGGCACCTGAAAAAAAGTTGCACATTTGTTAAGCAAGAAACAAAGGAGGGGTTAGATGTAAATTTATGTTATTATGGATATAAATATAC
>JASPKZ010004347.1:0-15816 GCA_030220185.1 Diploptera punctata | reverse complement strand
AAGAATATTATGGTATCAACAATATACTTTAAGCAAGGAGAAATATTACGATTATTTGAGAATAAAACTCTTAGGAAAATTATTGGACCAAAAGTAACTTTAATCTGAATTACAGTTTAATGTTTTCATTTTAATGTTTACTTTTTTAAAGGAGCTAGGATGACAAGAGTCGCTGTAATTCATAATAGCACGCATTCCCAGAATTGAGCCTATGTTCAATTTCTTTGTGCATCACATTCCTGTTTGTAATTATTGTTCCTATGTATGAACAGACAGGTGAATGAAGAAAACTACATAATAGTGAACTACATTGTCTTTATAGGAAGCCAGATATAATAAGAACAGTTAAGTCTCGTAGACTGCGATGGGCAGAACATGTGGCACGAATGGGTTGAAATACGTGCATGGAAATTTTTTGTAGGAAAACCAGAGGGAAAACGCCCAGTTCGTAGACCAAGAAAGAGGTGGGAGAATAACATTAACTATGATCTGAAGGAAATTGATTATACAGAGAATGATTCGGAAACATTAGCCCAGGATAGGGATGTATGGAGAGCTTATATCCGCCGGCAATGAACTTATGGGTTCGATAGTGCCAGTGAGTTAGTTAATTAGGTATTTGAATTCAGCCACTTCTTCAATATGTGCTTCATTTGTCAAAAGATGTCCATTTACATTATGTATTATGTGAAAAAATATTTAATTTTATTAGTGTTTGCTTCCAGTTTCAATTTCTTAGTGTTACTCAATACATTGAGTGTAGGCTTTAATATCTCATCGCTATCGCCTAATAATAACACACCTCCTTGTGTTAATCGCAGAGGTGGATGATCGTCTAGCTAGTGTTAGGGTGACGTGGTCAACAATCCCTGGAGCCTGTACTTTATTGCCGCTACTCAAACTCTTCACTATTCTGTGTGGACACCGATCACATATTGGCCTAAATTCCATGACTATTTAACTCATGCCCCAAATGGAAGTCAATGACCAATCGCGTTCCAATGATTTTTTATTTACACCCAATCACAGTCGTGTTTCGCCTTGAATTTATCAACCAAGTTTATCATATTAAAGAAACATTCTCCTTTTTAAGATTCTAAATAGGTCATAGCATTATTTTGCAGTGACTGACTCTCTAAGAAATACGGCTATCAGATTGTATATATATAGTGCATGAATGTCAATACATAGCGCATGCGGAGTTAATATAAAAATATTTGTAGCAATTGAATATATACAAAAATCACTGTTTGCACTTTCTTAAATGTGTTTTTCCCAGGTAATAACATTCCAGAAAAGTATAATTGTGATATTTACATCATAGGACATCAGAAATGAATTAATATACAGTTCGATGTGTTTAATTTTTTCTGCACTAGAGTGCATTCTTACAATATTGCATTCCTTTGGCAATACCTAATATGATCTGGTTGCAGTGATGAACTAAAGAAGCAAATGAAGCGTACAAATCGTTTTCATTTGTTTTCAAACATCGCCGTTTATATTAAATATATACATATTTTAAAATAACTATAGTTTAAGTAATGATATGTCAGTAAACAGCTTAATTTTATTCGTTAAATAGTCTTAACAAATGCCACTCTTGATGTCCAAATTCTCTAGATAAATTCACTCCTCACTTCGTGAGTCGTGAATTTATCGACAATTTGGAAATCACTGGTGGCATTACTTATGATAATTTTTTTATCCCACTCGAATAGCGCAATACCGTAACTCCCTGCATCAATGCATTATGCCTTAAACCGCTCGGCTAAGGGGCGGGAATAGCGGCGAATGTAAGTGTCCTTAAATCATAAACTGTTTCCTATCAGTCATGTACTGACATATATAAGAACATTTCTTCGTCAATAGGGACTAGAATTAGCTTAAGTCTCCTAGCTCTCCACCATGGTATAATGTCTTAAACCGCTCGGCTGTGGTGGATACCCCTTATATAATTCAAGTTCCTAAGTCATAGTTAATATTTTTGTCCCTTCTCATCTCTAGTCTAATTGTCACTTTCTCTATAGCTTTCCTATAGTATATTTTATGTCAAGAAAATAGTATTGCTGTTAAGGAGAAATTCTTGATGGGTTGAGTTAGTACCTTAAATATGCCCAGTAGAATAAAAACATTTTTATTATACTACTACTACTACTACTACTACTATTATATATTATTATTATTATTAGTATTAGTATTGTTGTTGTAATTGTTGATCTTGTTGTCGCTGTCGCCGCCGTTGTTGCTGTTGGTATTGTTCCTCTTGTTACTGTTTGAGTTTTCGTCACTGTTTTTTTTACTCTTTTGGTTTTCGTCATTGTTTTTGTGAATGTTTTGCATTTTTTTCGTCGTCGTCGTTCTCGTCGTCGGTTTCGTGGTTGTTGTCTTCGTCGACGTCGTCGTCTTCTTCGTCGAATTCGTCGTCGCCTTCTTCGTCGTCGTCGTCGTCTCGTCGTCGTCTTAGTCGTCGTCTTAATTGTTTTTCCTATATGATATTTCATGTCAAGAAAATAGTATTGCTGTTGTGGAGAAATTCTAGCTAGTAAACGTGTCCTTTTATGACTAATTGATTTATCATTTAATTAATTTTAGATAAATAATTTAGTAAAATAATTTTACCTACAATTTTTCCAAGAAGTGGGTGCCCGACGTTTGGAAAAAAAGATACCATTATGGAACATATAACACTATCACTCACATATTTAAAGAATAGGGGTGAACTCAATTACCAGAACAGCGGCTAGCGGAGATGCCATCCAACTATCCCTTTTCAATGAAACTTGGAGATAATTATATTTCCATCTCAGCCATTCATTCTGCAACGTCAAATGGCAACAACTTTTCCATAAGAGCAATACTATTTTCTAGACACGAAAAACCCTATACAAGAAGTTATTTCATTCCCCATTCTTGCAATATGCCCTTCGCAATAACTAAAGAAGAGATTTGTACATACCTACAATTGTATACAATGCAAATAAAATGAATTAGACCATAGCAACGTATTGGTTAAGATAACCCCAATTGGTTTCTATGGTAACAGAATCCCCATTGCCACAAATCTACTGAACACGTCCGTTCTTTCTTGTGAAACCGCTGGACCGTAATAACGGGCAGGGGATAGGTGTCTGCACTAAGAAGATTACTGTCATCTTTTTCTGACCCTGTCTTCTACATCTCCTCTTTTCCTCTTCCTCTTCTCCTCTTGTTTTTAAGCATTTTTACACATTTCATTTTATCTTACTTTACTAACTCACTGGCAATATCGACCCGTAGGTTCATGGACGCGCGGACATAAGCTCTCCATACATCTCCATCTTGAGCTAATGCTTTCCAATCATTCCCTGTATAATCTACTTCCATCAAATCATAGTTAATGTTATTCTTCCACCTCATTCTTGGTATCTCAACTGGGTGTTTTCCCTCTGGTTTACCTACAAGAAGCTTCCATGCACGTCTTCCATAACTCATTTGTGCCACATGTCCTGCCCATCGTAGTCTATGCGAGACTTAACTGTTTCTTATTATATCTGGCTTCCTATAAGCCCATGTAGTTCACTGTTATGTAGTCTTCTCCATTCACCTGTCAGTGCATCTCTCTGTGGTCCAAAAATTTTCCTAAGAACTTTATTCTCAAATACTCGTATACTACTTTCCTCCCTTAATGTAAGGGACAATGTTTCGCTTCCATATAATATAACTGGTAGAATAATAGTTTTATATATTTTCAGTTTAACGTTTTTTTTAAGGAGTTGGGACGCCAAGAGTCCCTGTAATGCTTAATATCACACATTTCCAGAATTGAACCTATGTTTAATTTCCTTGTGCATCTCATTCTTATTTGTGATTATTGTTCCTAGGTATTTTGAATTCAACCAGTTCCTCAAAATTTTCCCTCATTTGTCATTAGCTGTCCATTTCCATTATATAATGTATTTTTATGTGTGACCATATATTTTGTTTTTATTGACATTTACTTTCAGTCCCAATTTCTTAGTATTACTCAATAGTGTGGAGCATGTTGGCCTTTAGTATCTCTTCGCTATCGCCCAAAAGTACTACATCATGAGCATAAACTAACAGCTTATTAATACCATTGAGTTGTAGGCCTTCTTCATCATCCAATGATTTGAGGGCATGCTCTAATACAAAATTAAATAGTAGAGGAGATAGTACATCTTCTTTCTTCATTTTAACACAATTTACTCACATTATTGAGGTGAAAAATACATTAATCATGAATTGAGGGAAGTAGATTATACAGGGGATGTCTCTAATACTTTAGCTAATAATAGGGATGTATAGAGAACTTATGTCCGCACGGCCATGATCTTAAGGGTTCGATCGTGCCAGTAAGTTAGTTATTAGTTCATGTTATTAATAACAATAATAGCTCATTGTTATTACTTTACTCCTTTCATCTCTCGGTTCATCCGTCTTTGTCCAAAAAAATACTATCTGGCTCACTATATTTAAATAATATCTGGTCCTATACAACTGTTGGATCACGATACATATAATGAATTAATATAATCCAATCTCGAGATAAACAAATTAAACACAGAATTAGAAAATGATTAAATTACACTGGACGACAAGGTTTTCTTCACAATATATCTGATTAGTGAATCTAGTGCATTTTTCATACTGAATTTAGATATGTAGTCAGAATTTTTCCATCAGGCAGAGTTTTTTGCGACAGCTACTTTTTCTAAATTGATTTTAGCATTCTCTTTGACCTATCATGTGAACCTTTATCTTATTTGTAACGATTTTATTCAAGCTGTATGTAGCAGGGTTAATATATACTTACTAGACATACAGGTTAATTGTTCACGGAACTTTATTTTTAAACCTGATAAGTAGTTATAAAGTTCTTCTCTCCTGAAAAGTGGACTGTATATTTAGGAGTTTATTATTGTGACACAAAGGATTAGAATATGAAAATAAGACTATATTTCAACAAGTAAGTAATCATATACATTACGGTCACCACGTGCTCACGTCGTTGTTCAGTTCTCTCATTTAAATTACTCACGCCGAAGCATTCACACTTATAATTCACTTACTAACACTATAATGTACGGCTATTGATCTCTTAGCCTTAATTATCCCTAACAGTTATTTCGAAGCTCTTGTGGGATGCTAAAACACTATTTTGCCGAGGCGCACCACAAAACACGACTGCTCTCTATGAGCTACACACACAAGAATGATGCGTACACAACGCCGTTCAATCCATGAGAAGACTCAGGTTAGCCAAACACAGACATATCTAGCTAACCACTCAAGGCAGCTAACCTGAGGCGTCAACACTGTATTTTAAGGGCTGTCTTTGATGAGCACGGTTGGCGTTTTCGTCAGCAAATTCCCACAATGGAAAGAGAGGTACCAAGGCAAGTGGAGTTCTAATATGCCTGGCTGACTATTGTTGGACCAAGAAGAGAGATATTCCAGATGAAAAATATGGCCCGAAAATCACTATCTAACCACTTTCTAGGTAAGTCAGAATGAGTTAGATGGATTTTATTAAAAATTATAAAATATAAAAATGTAAATGAATATCACAGAAAACATCTTGCCTGTTAGCAAACAACTGATATAATATTTAAATTCAGGATGAAAAATACTTAAAATCTCATATGTTTATTCTTGTAAAAGAAAAAAAGTTCATTTTTGTCGACCAGTGTTATTAATTGAAATATTTCGAAATGAAAAATAAGCGGCAACCTTCTTTGGTTTACGTTCTTAGGACAAGTTTGGATCATAGAGAGACGAACATACAGGTGAATGGAGAAGACTTTGTAATAGTAACCTAAATGATATTTACAGGAACCCCTCTCAGTCGATGTGGGTGCGCCTGCTCCGACAGGTATTTCTGGTTGTAATCCTGGTGGTTTTCGGATGACTATTGGTGGTGAACCCAACCGGAATGTTTCGGGTGCTTCACGGTGGTACCGAAATCACCTGTTCGGTACGTAAAACTACGTAATACTACGCAACTACTACATCATGTCTTCATTCTTCAGTGGTCTATTGAATCGTGCCAAATCCCTGTCTTCGTTGTCCTCTCTCCTACGAAACTCCCCCTTTTATGCGCCTCGTGTTAATGCGCATCTTCCCCTCGCTAGTGAAGTCCTCAAATAAGCTGTGCACGTCAACATCATGTCATCATCTATTTTGGTTTCGGCGGAATCAAGTCTTTAGTAGCTCGAAGGAGCTTTGGTGGTTAATCAGTCCCATAAGAGAGGGTAGGGCCACCAGGAAGGTGTTACCCTAGCCCTTGGCTGGACTGAAGTGAGTGGATGATGTTAATATGTTTATTATTATTATTGTTATGATCTTTGTTTGGATGACCGATTCATTATTATTATTCTTTAATAACTATTTTTGAATGGTGAAGAAAATGATATTTTGTTATATGATTTGTATTTCATTTATCTGAACTTATGACTCTCATTAAAGTTAAATATTTTTTTAGTTAATTTCTGTTTACTATTTGCGTAGCTAGTCATGTTTGGTATTGATAATAAACTCCAAGCTTTCTCAAGCGAATTTAATCCCCTCTTTCCTTCTAGCTTCCCACGATTGTAATACTATTTAGTATACACGTACCATATGTTAATTAATTTATTAAGGAATGGTGGATTAATCTTGCTTTCTATGGGACCCGGGAAAGGTATGTTGATTTAAGCACCAATACTTTCAAACTCAAGGTAATTATAAAAGGTTGGTACGATCACGGCCCGCACACGCGAGTGGTTGCAAAAATGCTAGTAGAGCATGGAGCAATTATGCTAGCAGAGCGGGGTGCAACGGGTTTACAGTTTCCCAAATTTTATCCCACCAATACTCTCCATTCCTCTTCCATCCCCCATCATGTCGTTTCATCTTCATTCCTTCATTTAATATGATTTTTCACCTCATCTCACGTTAGGCCTAAAAATAATCTCGGTTTATAAACCATAGGTTTTTAAAATGTGTGATTGTGGTGATGTACTGAATAATGAAGATGAAATTATGTACAGAGGAGGGAAGAAAAGTGGAGACTGTTGGAAAAAAAATCTTGTATGCCCCTCCACCAATGGAAGCACCAGGATTCGAACTCGGATTCCAGTTTGGGCAGCCGCTAGTCAAGCGTCAGCGAAAAAACCTGAAAATTAGAATAATGGAAACATTGTATGGAATGGATCCCAATGGAAAGGAGGAAGATAGGAAGACCGACGAAAAGTTGGTAGAAAGGATACAAGCAGCTATGAATATCGAGAGGAATGGAGGAGATCAATGGATGGACAGAGAGGAATGGCGTTTGGTTTCCGGAAGACGGCGGCAGCTGCCATGATCCGGATGATGATGATGATGATGATGGAAAGTTCAGTGTAGTGGCATGTGAAGTAGGAGATTTTTGATGTGGTTTGCGTAACTCAAATTGTGATATATATGACTTGTGAATAAATAACTGTCTTATAACGCTGTTTCTTACTTTTCTTTCGTCAATATCTCCCTTAAACTAACTTCACGTCTTACACTAGATTCAAATTGAAAATCAAACAAAGAATAAGAAATTGTTGACAGTTTTTACGAATTTTCTATGAATTCTATAACACAACATTCCATGACAGGAATGTCACAAAGTAATTCCGCTTACTTCTGCTTTGTAATAACAAGATACAGTTGTTATCAAGTTTTAAACCTCCTCCTGCAAAATGAAAGTTTACACTCAAAATGTCATAAGTGGAGCGAGAAATTATATTAGATCGTGGTAGTAAACGATAATATCCTCAATTTAAAAAATCCTGAACTTATTTTGAACGCCTTTATTAGCAGAAAATCGTAGAATTGAATACATATACGTTTTGAAAACAGCTATCCATCTACAAGACGTAGCAGGCCTATGTTGGGCCATAGTTCTCCTTTACTAGATCAAGTTTAATTTATATACCCTAATTTTCCCACGGATGTCAAGAATGGTATGTGGCCGGACATACTAACCCAGTGAAGCATCCTGTAGTCAACAAAGCTATTTTTAGGATGTTAAAAGGTAGTAAATTTTTGCTTAGATACTTCTTTATTGAGGCTTAAGGTTCTTTTACGAACCTGAAAAATTTTCAAACTTGGGACCCAGGGCATAAAAATCTCTCCCCGAGGACTTGCTCCGTTGTTTTTGGTTTGGAAATTAGGTGCAAAAACTAATAAATTTACCAATACTTCATTTATTATTTATTTTTACCTTTCAGCTATACAATTTGATAAACATACGGAAATAGCACGTTGCAGCGCTTGTAAAGATGTAATAAAATAACCCTGAAGAGATGAAATCGGTTTATAGAGCTCATTGGCAAAAATAATTAAAAACAACGGAAAAGTGTATTTTTTTCACCATTGTAATTACTTGGGCCCTAATGTATAGACTTTTTCGGTTATTAACCATAGCCATTTATGAGCCTGTCTATCGTGAAAATATTGTGCAAATCATCTACAACTTTCTGCAGAATTCGATAAATTGAAATGAAGGTATCGCTACAGTGAAATGTCTACCGTGGTTGTCGGAACCTACCTTGAAATTTTTTTCCCAGAGAAACGTAGTGATGTACAAAGCCGTGTCCAAAAAAATCTGGGTTATTTTAACTGCAAGACATTAAAATCTAGCTCCAAATATCCCATTCAAACTAGGTATAGGGAAGTAATGCAACTCCTGATTTGTTGAATTAGATAACCCTTACATCTGCCGTTCACGCCGCGTCCCTCTTCATTCCACTTCGCTCTATTCAAACATGGATGTCCATCTGCATTTGGTTAATATTACATTGAACCGGAAGTGTGTTTTTCGGCTCATTATTGTAACGTCGTTCTCCTCCCTAGACTGGAATATTTATGGAACTATGCCAAATATCCCTTTCTCCTTGTTATTTACCCCCTCTCTCTACTCTTTACCCTTCCCGCTGCGCAATGTCTACGGCGCATCTCCCCTCTACCTCGGAACCTTTCATATACGTGGTGCACTAGCAGAACGTTATCATTCAATCATTCAAGCATTCATCGTTTAGTTCTTTGAGCAGATTCATAGTTTGAATCAGCATCCAGTTCGCGATGCGATTGAAGCTCTAATGGACAAGCTGATCTGAAGCCGAGAAGCGGCGTGGGTTTAGTTGGTCCGGCAGACCAGGGAAGAAGTGGCTCCTGGTTCGGACGTTAGCATGAGTGTGGCGTGAGGTATGGTGTGGTTATTTCTATTGTAAGAATATCGTTATTTATTTGTTTATATTTTTGTTTTTCATTGAATGATCGAATGTTTTTGTTAATTTGTTTTTAATTCAGACAACTTGTTTCTATTAAAGGTCATCTTTTATTTATCTGCTGCTTTATTGATGTGCACGTAGTTGTTTTCAATCCTATACGGAAATTCACTCACGCAGGAAATTATTTCCAGCTCCTTGCTATTATGCTGTTTAGCTTTCTTGAATGACAATTATTACATTTTCACTCACTCTATGTATTTGAGAATCATTATTTATTATGTCAATATATCTGAGAGAGAAAGATGATACGATTGCTGCCTTCTATGGGCCCAAGGCAAGCAACTTCGTGATTGATAACCTTGCAGGAAAGCTAGATCCACGTTAATAGAGACAAGGCAGTAACAAAACCCGAGCCCGGATCAATGGTAGCAGTAGCGTGGTTAATAAACACGCCACAAATGGTAAGCAGTAACCGTGGGTTTATTAGAGAGGTTAAACTATTCTCCCTCACCCCGCCCGCACAAATGGTTGCGCAGTAGCGCGGTTCGGGTTTATCTCCCTCACCCCGCCCGCACAACATTTAGCTAAACATCTATTGAAAAACATTTTTTTGTTATAATATATGGAGGCGAAACATGGACTCTTACTTTAAGGGAGGAAAGGAGTTACGGGTATTTGAGAATAAAGTTCTTAGGAAAATATTTGGGCCAAAAAAATGGACAGGTAAATGGAGAAGACTACGTAACAGTCATCCATATGTCTTTATAGGAAGCCAGATATAATAAGAACAGTTAAAGTCTCTCAGACTGCGATGGGCGCGTACATATACGAGTAGCACGAATAAAGGAATGGAAAGAGGTGCATGGAAGCTTATTGTAGGAAATCCAGAGGGAAAACGCTTTAGTTGATAGACTAATGAATGAGGTGGGAGAATACATTATCACGAATTGAGGGACGTAGATTAAATATAGCTCAAGTTTTGGATTGTATGGGAGAGCTTATGTCCTCGAGGCCATGAACCTAAGTGTTTGATAGTGCCAGTGAATTAGTCATAATAATAGTTCAGACAGAAGAGGTGAATTGGACAAATTATTTTCCAGTAGCAGAATTAGGGGGCTCAATAGCGCAAGCGGTTAGGCCCTCGCCTCTAGTCGGTGGGGGTACCGAGTTCGTGTCTCGGTCACTCCATGTGGGCTTCGTGATGGTTGAATGGAGCCTCGGTAGATTTTTCTCTAGTTTTCTCCCGTTTTTCCCTACCACAAATTTAATTTCATCGTTTCTAGACACTCATCTCATTCATTTCGTTTATTTTCATTTCACATTTGCTATTCACTGATACTTACTTACTTACTTACTCAATGGCACTATCGAACCCATAGGTTCATGGCCGCACGGACATAAGCTCTCCATACATCCCTATCCTGAGCTAATGCTTTCCAATCATTCCCTGTGTAATCTACTTCCCTCAAATCATAGTTAATGTTATTTTCCCACCTCATTATTGGTCTACCAACTGGCGTTTTCCCTCTGGCTTTCTTACAAGAAGCTTCCATGCAAGTCTTTCATTCCCCATACGTGCAACATGTCCTGCCCATCGCAGTCTACGAGACTTAACTGTTCTTATTATATCTGGCTTCCTATAAAGACCATGTAGTTCACTGTTATGCAGTCTTCTCCATTCACCTGTCTGTTCATCTCTCTTTGGTCCAAAAATTTTCCTAAGTACTTTATTCTCAAATACTTGTAATCTCCTTTCCTCCCTTAAAGTAAGAGTCCATGTTTCGCACCCATATAATATAACTGGTAGAATAACAGTTTTATGTATTTTCAGTTTAACGTTTTTTGAAAGGACTTGGGACATCAAGAGTCTCTGTCAATGCATAATAGCACGCTATTTCCAGAATTGAGCCTATGTTTAATTTCTTGTTCTTCTCATTCCTATTTGTGATTATTGTTCCTAGGTATTTGACTTCAGCCACTTCCTCAAAATTTCCTTCATTTTTCATTAGCCGTCCATTTCCGTTACATAATGAATTTCTAACGTGGTGACCCATATATTTAGTTTTTATTGATATTTACTTCCAGTCCTAATATTCAATGTAATGGGATTCTTCACATCTCATCCCTCGATTCTATCCTAAGTCGAAACACATGTTGAGGAGGAGAGAGAAACGGCTTTTTCATTAGAATATATAGACTCAATAACATTCTAAACGTAATTTAGTTTAAGGCTTGTGTAAAAAGTAACTGCATAATATTTGCTCCCACATTATTAGATTTTAATACAGTTTTGCTTCGCTTCGTTTAATTTTGATTTAAAAAGTTTCGAAATCGTAATCTGAAGCATAAGACTTTGATATTATATTTTATCGAAGACAGACTTTTCAACCATATTTGAAAAAAGAGATTATATCAGTCGGACATCGCAATCCATTTATTCACAATGTTATATTTTTCAACCTTACGTCAAAATCTTAGATGGAGATTTCTTTCCTCTATACAATTTCCTTATCTCTTTTTTTCTACTGTCTGACTGAATTTAATTATTCTATATTCTAGATTATTTTTTATCTCTAGCCTGCTATATTTTTTTTTATTTCACTTATTTGTATACGCTTTGACATCCAATGTCATATTGAGTCAATTTCTTTATGCAGATTTCAGATTTTTGGAACAATAATTTATAAATAACATAAAAAATAATTCATAGTTAATACTCGGCGTGCACTGTTACCATTGATGTATGAAATGTATTTTTATATTTAGTTAAATAAGTAAAAACAATTATAGCGTAATTACTTTTAGATACCGCCTGGCGTTTTCCGATTTTCTTGGCATCAATCAATGTCATAAACGCGCTTTAACCCTTAAATTGGCAAAATACAAATTTACAAATTTCGGTAAGACAAAAACTATGGCGTTTCAAGGGAAAATACCAATACGAACTAAAATTGTTATTAACAACAATGTAATAGAATAAGTTAATAACTTTACTTATCTTGGCTGCAATCTTTCCTACGACACATGTAAAGACAGACATAAAATGGTCAAATTTCAAAAACTTATAGGAACAATAAAAAGCATTCTTTTCCGAAAAGTACGTCCAGATACAATTCTAAATTTTATAGAACAATGGTCTCTTCCAACTCTACTTTATGGTTCTGAAACCTGGACCTCTTACTACAGGTAAATAAAATAGGATAGTAGCTGCCAGAAATGACAGTTATTAAGACCTTCAGCGGGTTATAACGCTTTATGATCACTACGTAATGAAGATATCCGCAAAGCTCTCAACACACCAGCAATAACTGAAATCATTCAAAAATATCAAATAATTGGCATGAACACCTTCTGAGAATGCCAAACAATAGACTACCTCTGCAGCTATTGAACTACAGACCCATTGGGCGAAGAGACCCAGGAAGACCTAAGAAGAGATGGAGGGATCAATTTCTTTCCTGAAGCGGAACAGGCCAATGCCTAATCCATGACTGCCATTGATGATGATGACAAATTTATCCTGTTACTATATTGGAATCTGGCGGACCGTAGTGAAAACGGAATCTTGTATAACTGTTATTATTAGGTGTATTGAATAATTAACACACATTTAAGTGGTTCATTTTTGTTCGTTTTCTTTTGATTTATTTAAAATATTAAATTAACTAAACCAACTGATGTATCTAAAAGGATACAGTACGAACTTACGGGTTAATATTTAAAGGGAAATTAATGGAATTAATTAGTTACTGCAACTAATAATTATCATAAAGCAAACCTTTGGGGGTTTAAAAGAAAAAACTTTTAAATGTGAGGAAGATAGACATTTATTTAAAATAATAATGGAAACATGTCTATACCCTGAATCTTACCACAATATCTATGACTAGAGCATGGACTCACTTCCCAGTCATGTCAGGGACTGCCAATCGCTATCATTGTTTAAATCCAAATTAACTGATATCTTCAGTTTGACACAATGAAAACATTAAACTGCATAACAGCTATATAGAGCATTCTATAAATAATCATCTAGAAAGCTGCTTATTTTATTTTATATCATTTTAATTTTATTATATTCTATGTTTTTGTTAGTATTAGCTAGTATTAGATCACATCATCATTGTATTTTGTTTAGCTGTTTTTAATAATATCTTAAAATTGTTAATATGTATGTAATTTTTGTATAATTCTACTAATCGCTGGTTGAGTGGAAGAGAAGGCCTTATGGCCTTAACTCTGCCAGCTAAAATAAAGCATTATTATTATTATTATTATTATTATTATTACTATTATTATTATTGTTATTATTATTATTATTATTATTATTATTATTATTATTATTAATTATTAATATTTAGATGATATTTTGAAAAGTGAAAGCCTAATTAACTAATATGGTAAACTCCAGCCAGAACAATACTTTCCACCCCCTCTTTCAAAACCTTGGAAATATTATTGAAGGTAAACATTTTGAACTTATATATTTTGGAGACGATGCCATAAGGAGTATGTGAGAAGGAGCATGGAAGAAGACGCATCCATCATGTAAGTAGATCTCTATATACATATATATCTTCTTCTTCTTCTTCCTTCCAAGTATTAGGCCAAGGCCTGTACGATCCTATAGAAAATTTTCCCTCCAGCGTTTCATAGGACGGCCCAGTGATCTTCGTCCTCTTGGTATATAATTATAAACAGCTTTGGGGATCCGATTTGACCTCATTTTTTCAAAGATGGTGTTCGTCATTAGTTTGATCCTTCCGGGAATTCTCGTATAACACTTGAAAGCATAATAATAGTCCCTTCGATTGTTTGCTGGCCAAAGGAAGGCAAGACCAGTGATGGGGCTGCCATCTTATAGTCTCTGGTCAAGACTTTTCTGGAGAAGAAAAGAAAATAAAGGAAAGAAGAAATGGAAGAAAGGAAAGACTCCCTAGCCCTCTCTGACCCCTAATAGCGTCGCGGGGTCGAAAAAACAAGAGTTAAACCAAGAGAGGTTAGATAGTAAAGTTAAAGAGTGCCAAAACACAAGTAAGTGGAAGAAATGTTTGGCTCAGCTTGGGCAACCTTGTGGTCGCCATCCACATATCCCCTAGATGAGGACCCCTGAGGGAATATATTTTTTAATACTTCCATAATGTTTGCCTAATTTATTATTCTTTTTTTTTTTTGCACGTGGGTTCCCAATTTAAAGTATTGATTAATGTGAACTTAGGATCTTATAAACTTAGTAATTATTAAAAGTATTTCCAATTATGATATTTAAGGGAAAAGAACAAAATTACAATTTGAAAAAAAGCCTAGTTAATTCTTAACACTGTTACACAACTCTCTCAAATTAAGAGTTAGATTTCGGAATATGTCATGTATTAAAAGAGTTTGTAAATGTTCCTTTCTTCCTAGGTATTCACTTAGTTTCAAAGAATGTGCCATTGCAAAAAACATGTTATATCATATCTAAACTTCAGTGGTTATACTAATATAATGTTACAAATCAATAGTTTGACATCAATAGTACTCCATCCATCCATATTAATTCTGCCCGAAGGCAGCTCCTCACTGCAATTGTAGCATTTTCATGCTATGCTTGCAGCTTTACTAGGGAACTGTAGGTGTGGTAGCTTCCCGGTGCTTTCCACGCCGATGAAGGATAATTGTGTGATGATGGTGATGATGATGATAATGACAAGGATGATGATGGCCATATGATTTCGGGGACCATTTGGGCCTTAAAGTTTTCCTGACATTTGTCTTACAGGTGAGGAAAAAACCCGCGATAAAAACCTCACCCAGAAAAACTGCCCCGACCGGGGATCGAACCCGGACCCGCTGAGTGACAAGGGCAGCACGCTACCTCGAGACCACAGCGGTGGACAATAGTAGCCTACCCTGTCCCTTATTTATTAAACATAAAAACCAGAGAGCCGCGACACTCCCGAAAAATAGAGTTCATCCTGATTTAGTCTGATTTATAACTAAGATATAGCTATGCCTTAAGTATTAACCAAGGCCTCGCGAACCATAATTGTCAAAGAATCCCTCCTAAATTCATTGTAACTAAATAAAAAAAACCCGAAAGAACGATCCCCAAATCGTAGCAATGAGCTGAAAAAACAAAGATTGTTATTGTGAGTTTATCCGTAAAAGATAGACATAGGCTGTCGCAGACGTTTTTAGTACAATTGTCGAGATATTCAATTCTGTGTACATTAATTTGATGTATTTGTTATGGTTCAGGCAGTGTAGCTATTTAAGCGATAAAAATGAAAACCTATGGAGACAGAGCTGCTGGAAGACCGAAGATCAGATGGAGGATGACACCATGAAAGGTCCTAAAGAAATAACAGTGACTAAGTTGAATATGGCAGAGACAGACTGGCATGGAGGAGGACTGTTGAGAAAGCCAAAACTTTCACTTTTGAAGTTGTCGTGCCTTATAAGACGATGATGATGATGATGATGATGATGAGTGGAAGAATTAGGCCTGATAGGTCGTACATATGTGAGAATAATAAAACGTTATATTATTATTATTATGATAAATTAATTATTATTATTATTATTATTATTA
>JASPKZ010004346.1:92500-111330 GCA_030220185.1 Diploptera punctata | reverse complement strand
TATAGCTTATAGGGGCCGAGAGTTTGTTTTCCGGCCAGACCACAATAACATGTTAAAGATAGTTATTCTTGTGGGTTCCCCCCATGTTCTGAATTTGGGTTAAGTTTAGGTTAAAGGTTCTTCTTGCGCTTCATTATCATTCATTACCTACCATATTATCGGGGTAACGTAACTCCGCCTTCTAGACCCCCAACTTAAGATGTGGATTACAGTTCCGCCAATGCCCAGAGAAAATACCAAATATGTCATAAAGACAACCTGATGGCATTGGTAAAAAAAATACATAATTTGTAACCAGAATCAAAGTAAATAAATTTTACCTAGCGAGTTGACTCTAGCCGTACCGCTTAAAACTTACATTCGGGAGGACCCCTATTCAAAAATTAGGTGCCGACCAACACAACTGCGGATTTTCCAGGCTTCATTCAATCGTCAAGACAAATTTCATTAATAGGATCCATTTTATTACACTACTCGTTTCACAGTACAATAAAAATATACAGAGTGCAGTAAAAGTCAGTTAACAGAAAATGAAAATATATTATTTTCTGTAGCTTACAACATCTATACAAAAAAACTATCAAAATTATTCCCCCTAGTTAGCAAATTCCCTCAAGCAGTAGTGTTTGAGATTTTATTCTGAACCCCAGTTTCAACCAATCTGATTTTTTCCTTGCAACCATGTACACTGACTGACTAAGAGGTGGTAATAACTGGCATTGCCCAGTGTACCCCTTCAATGGGAACGGGTTAAGGTGCCTTGGTGGCCGAATACCATTGTGTTGTTCATTAAGTGGTTCAGTTACTTAGCCTCTGCGTATCTCGCGGCGTATGTGTTTAGCCGTAATACCATAACTGGTACGGATGACATGAGAACGGTAAAATATAAAATTATGGAATATTCACCTGAAAGGTCCGTCTCTTCAACTTAATTAGTTATTTAACTGTAGCGTTTTCGAGACTCGTCCCATCATCGGCAGGATTCAAAACTGTTGTTTCACTGAAGATCTTCAGTGAAGATCTCGTCCCATCATCGGCAGGATTCAAAACTGTTGTTTCACTGAAGCGAAAGCGCTACAGTAAAATAACTAATTAAGTTGAGGAGACGGACCTTTCAGGTGAATATTCCATAATTTTATATTTTAATTTTGAATAATATTTCAATGGAACACATCATGAATCTTATAAAAGTTGATGAGGATGGTTTCTCACCAGAGCACGGTCATTATATTGTCATGATTTATGATATGATGGAGCATATCTGTATTCAATTGTATCACCAATATAGGACATCTATGCGAGATTGTGAAACGCTATGATCCTCGTGCGTAGCAGTGCGGAAAAGATAATTTTGAGACACTTGTTTTGTATTATTCGGACTTTCTTTTTGTGGTTATCGGCGAGGATACTCCAGGTTTCACATCTATGTACAGTAAGTAACTGACATATGCCGCACCCTGTATATTATACAATTTATAAATAAACACTCCATCACATTACATGTTAAAAGCATTATAACTTAACAAATGGGCCAAAGAACAAAATACAATATTTGAATGTAGAATTTCATAGCTAGTTGTAAGAAGTAAATAAAAAAATGAATTCTAGTGGTTTATCTTGGATTTTTCTTTCAAGCATGTTATTTCCTACTGCGAAAGTCTATTCGAGTGGGACGTACGAGTAGTTCATCGATTTTTGCTGAACTGGGACTATGTTGTGGATACTTCGGTATTTGAGTGAGACATAACTTTCATCTCGAGTGTTATTCGACTGAGATTACGTTGCGGGTAAATCAATATTTTTAATCGGATTCCCTTTTATCAATCATTTTCGACTGAGATTGTATTTGTATTATTATCATTCAGAAGGCACATTTATATTTTGCATTGTGATTCATCATATGAAAACAAACGTCTTTATATTGCGGGCTCACTTATTACACGCTTCTTGCAAAATGTTTTTCTTTGGCCTGCTTTAATTTGTACTATTTTTTCTCTTTCTAAATTAATAGGTCTATCTTTATTATGAGATATTTTAACATGCTCCAAGCATCCAAGGATTTACAGAATGACGACTTGTTGAAAGTTGATTTTTAGCTCTGGAGCACATACATACTTTCGCGCGCTACCGAGGGTTTGTTCTCATCTTCTTTTCAACAGATGTTCACATGAAACTTTCACGATAATTTATTTGAGTCACCTAAACTTCCAGTGTTAAATATTTAGGATCTCTCGTATCTGGTAATAATGATACATTAATGGATATAAAGGAAACAATAGGTAGTGCTAAAAGACGCTTAAGAGCTGTTGATAAAGTTATGAAGATAAGGTACATATCTAAGAAATTTATAATTATATAAAACTATCATAAAACCCATTGAACCCTTTCGAAATGAAGCCTGGACTCTCTTAGGTCGAGGGGGCCTCTGCATTATCCACATGGGAAAGAAACATTTTATGAAAGATTTATGGACCAGTTTGTGAGAATGGCATATGGCGAATAAGAACAAATGTACATCAGAGACTATACAAAGACATTAACATCATCACGGAAATTAAATGTAGGAGAATTAAACGTATGGATCATGTCTGTAGGATGAATATTGACCGAATACTTAAAAAGGTTTTCAAATTCTAAACTGGATAGTAAGAGGAGGATTGGTAGATCTAGGTTGAGATGGTTGGATGATGTACAGGAAGATCTGAAACAGGATGGAATCAAGAACTGTAAATAAAAACAAGTGATCAAAGTGAATGGATGGCTGTTAAAAAGGAGGTCAAGTTCAGACTACAAAGACCGTAGTGCCATCGAAGAAGAAGAATTTTTCAGTGAAAAATTTATACACAACTTACAAAAGACTCAATGGCGCGACAGGCCTAGAAGACCCTTGGCCTACCGGCCGGCTGAAGGTCTCCCACCTACATGTGTTAATCACAGAGATAGACGATCATCCTTCCAGTGTAGGGATGACAATGATCAGTATGTCGGGTCGACCAGTCGTTAAAGCTGATTTTCTCAACCTGAAGTCGTTACCAATGTAGCTACCCAATTCCTTCACGATGCTGGGTGGGCACCGGTCCCATACTGGCCGAAATTCCAAAAGAAAATTTCCCCATGGAGACTCGAACTAGCGCAAGTCCCGTTGCTCTACGCCAAGGCATCTTACCTTAACCATTCGGCTACCATATACACACAACTTTCTGCAATAATTAATCTTATTTTACAGTCCATTTGCCGTACATTGTTTACAATCTTTAATGTTTTCACTTGACGCAATTTCTTCTGAACACAGTTCACTGAATCGCTGTCCAAACAAAACTGACTCACTCCCGACCCTGTCAACAGTTTTTATAAGCCGGGGAAGTAAATTTATCGACTTCCAATCGAGACTTTTCTAGTATGGAAGCTTCAGGATTCGAGACTTCTGGAAAAGGAGGAATAGATGGAAGGCTAGGTGCATGTCAAAATTTCTGCACGGGTCTTTCAACTTGCCAGTCGTCAAATCACAATTTACCCATCCAGTAAACAATGCGAGATCCCTACTTCCGCCGTCGCGTCTCCCGCGCAATTCAAACACTACTATACAGTGCGTCACAATACTATGTATATTTAATTATGCAATACATGAAAACATCTATTTTCACTTTACAGTAGACTATATAAAGGTTACAATGTTGTAACATGATGAAGTAAATTAATATGAAAAAGTAGAACAAAATATAATTACATAAGAATATAAACAAAAATGAACAGATTAAATTTGCTTAGGGCCTATAGTTGTGAATAAACACTATTTACAAAATAAGTGAGTAATCATAGTATTTTACATTGAGAGAAAATGATGAAGGGAATTGGAATAATCTTTTTCATTAAATAAATATGCCTGCAATTTTGCATGTCCGGTTAAAAATTGTATTAATACGAAATTGAGAACTGCATTTTCATATTTACTATAGAAGAACATGGTCGCCTACAGGGATGATTAATTGTTGTGCTCTTTCACATAAGCAAAATTTTCAATTGTGCCATATCTTTTTTTAAATTTATTTAATATAAAATATTATGTGCTACAGAATGATCCAATATTAAATGAACAATTTTAAAACAGCTAATGAATTCTAAGCATTTACGTAAATTATAGAGTTCAAAGTTGTGTTGAAATTAATTATACGGGAAGACTTTACAATCTTTCAACAATGGAACGTGCAGTACTATCTTATAACTTTATTTTAATGGAGAGATAGTATAATGTAACGTCTCAAGTATTAAGTAAACGATCGTTTACTACTGTTACTTGCATTCCTGTTGTAATTATCTCTACTTCCGTGACTCATAGATTTAATGTACTCATGATGTTGACATACAATGCTTTAATTACCAAACTAATTTTCCAAACTTCGCGTGGACAAATTACAGGTATCAAACTTTGTTTCTAGCACAAATCCATTTCGTGATACTAAAAGATAATGTTTACTTTATTATGCAAGATTCTATGTTAACTTTCCTAAGAAAAAAATCATATTTAAATCTAAATATTGTTGTACTAACCAATTCCCAAGTATGTAAGAAATGTTCTTTTGGAAAAGAAATATATTATGACATTATAAATTCAGGGGGAAAATAGATCTAAGATATATTTGCTAGCAAGCATTTAACTACACAACTCCACATAAGGTGTTGAACAAAATAGTGGTTCATCTCACCACATAAATAGAGATAGCAAAGAAATAATATATACATAGTAATTTAGCATATCAATTATAGTTAGACTGACACTAACTACACTCAAAAAACGTTCAACTGTAAAAATAGTATACAACTATTATTCTTCCAGTTATATTATGTAGATGCGAAACATGGACTCTCACTTTCATGGAGGGGGAACGATTATGAGTGTTTGATAACAAAGATCATCATCATTATCAGCATCAAGGATTAGACCTTAAGGTCTACTCCGATCACATGCTAAAATTGGTCTGTCCATCTTTAATTGGATCGTCCTACAGTTCTTCGTCCTAGTAGTTTTTAATGAAGAATCTGTTTCGGAATTCTATTGTTCCCCTTTTTCTAATGATGTGGTCCATCCCTAATAAAGTTCTTAGGACACATTTTGGACCAAAGAGACGAACAGATAAATGAATAGAGAGGATTACATAACAATGATCAACATGGTATGTATGGGAAACCAGATATAATAACAGTTAAGTTTCGTAGACTCCGATGGGCAGGACATGTGGTACGAATTGCGAATCAAAGAGGGGCATAGAAACTCCTTATAGGAAAACAAGAGGTAAAGCACCAGTAGTTCGGCCAAAAATGAAGTGGAAGAATAACATTAACCATGATTTTGGGGTGGTAAATTATACACGCGATGATTGGAAAACATTAACTCAGGATAATAGTTTTGGAGAACTTGTGACCTCGCGGCCATGAACCTACCGTTCTGATTGTGCCACTGAGTTAATTAGTCTACTTATTTAACAAATAAGAACTAATTTGAAATATATATTTTATTTAATGAGGTATTTCGATCACATTAGAAAAAAATAAATGTTGGCTAACTAGTTGAGTAAAGATACATACCCAGTTTTTATTTTAAAAAACATGAAAAGTAATCTTACAGAGAAACATCCTACCTCAGTATTTATTATTATTATTATTATTATTATTATTATTATTATTTATTATTATTATTATTATTATTATTATTATTATTATTATTATTATTACAAATTAGAACGTGTCACAAATAAGGAAATTAGAAACATAATGGAAGCAGAAGAAAGCATAATTGAAAGAATTGAAGAGAACGAATTAAAGTGGTTAGGACATGTTTTAAGAATGGAAGATGAGCGATGGCCGAAGCAACTGTATGAATGGCATCCGAACAGAAAGAAGAAAAGAGGAAGACCAAGGATAACATGGAAGGAAAACATGAAGACAGTAATGCAAGCTAGAGGGCTAAGCATGGAAGATGCCCAAGACCGTAGGCTTTGGAGGTTTGGCACGGGAAGACGGCAGCAGCTGTAAAAACCCGAAGATAGATAGAGAGATTATTATTATCATTATCATTATCATCATCATCATCCTCATCCTCATCCTCATCCTCATCCTCATCATCATCATCATCATCATCATTATCATTATCATTATTATTAATTATTATTATTATTATTATTATTATTATTATTATTATTATTATTATTATTATTAAATAAGTAGTTGTATGTACTGCGTTCTTCAATTAAAGTATTCTCAGAAACAATTCGACTTTTAAAAGCGGGTATATGAAGTAAACTGCATCTAGTTTCGCTGCTAATTGAAGAGGATTTTTCAGGAAGAGTTAATGTCAGTATGTCTCATTCTCAATGAGTTCCACTTAACGTACAGGGTATATGAAATGCATAGGTTGCTTCCCTAATTTTTAATAATACGGACTAATTAAATAGAACTCATAAATGGAAAAATGTAATATTTTCCTTTCTAGCAAATTCATTTAAAATACAAACTCTGACATTACCACATCTAATAGATAAAAATGAAAGTTTGTTTGTTTGTTCATACTTTATGCGCGGCCATACCGTTGATCCGATTGTGTTGGGGATTTTTGCAATATGTTCAACAGATTCCCGAAATGAACATAGGCTATAAGATAGTTGTAATACTCAACCACTTCACCCCTAAAAATCACAATTTGTAGTGAAAAACGTGATATAAAGTCCCTATCTTAACGCTTAAATGGCTTACGCTGCCGAAACCATAACAAATACACCAAATTAATGTATACAGAATTGAATATCTCAAAACACTCTACAAAAAACTCCGCAACAGCATATGTTTATTTTTTATGGATAACTCACAATAACCATTTTTGTCTTTCATTGATGCCAAGATGATCGGGATAAGTAGATTCCCGGGCAATCGTGCTCTGTTCATCCGATTGTGATGGGGCTTTTTGCAAAATGTTCAGGATTTTCTCGGGAAGGTTATAGGCTATAAGATAATTTTAATGCTCAAGCCATTCACCCTTAAACATCACCCTTTGTAGGGAAATCCTAAAAAAAAGTCGCTTTTTGTACGCTTAAATGGCTTACGCTGCCTAAACCATAACGCATAACCTAATTAATGTACACAGAATTGAATATCTCAAATCCTCTACAAAAAAAGTCCGCGACAGCATATGTTTTACTTTTATGGATAACTCACAATAACCATTTTTGTCTTTCATTGAAGCCAAGAAGATCGGGATAAGTAGATTCTCGGGCAAGCGTAGCAGCGCACGGAAGGTATTATTTTATAAAGAATTTTGTGTTTCAGCTCATTAATGCCAAGTACATCGAGATTCGTAGATCCCCGAGCAACGCCGGGTAATCAGCACGTTGTATCTAAAAATAATTACGATATGGTTTTACTTATAGTGATAGCTTAAATATTAAATTTTGGAAGATGAAATTTTATTTACTACTTGGATTGTATGAAAGGTAATTTGGAAATAGAATTAATTAGTTTATTGTTGTTTTAGCTGCAATAACGAAGAGGCAAATTTATAATTATATTCCGTTCTACTTATTCAACTAAACGTAAAAACACATCATTTATTTAGGTGTAGCAAGCGCACGCCGGGTATTAGCTAGAAACTAATAATGAAGCACTTTAGATAGTAAACTGTATTGAATATTAATAGTGCAAAATTTATATTTAAATAATCAAAAAAAGAATAATTGAAACATCTTTTTTTCTGATTACTTGGTAATGAATGATATCTGCATTGCATCACCGCAAACCTTTGGTAATTAATTAATGAATTAATGCTTTTGTAAATATATCGCACATTGGGAAGAAGAGGGTCACAAGCGTAAAAAGTCTAGTTCCGAGTTATTCGCAATTAAAGTTAAAAACATTCTAGTAAATTCAATTTTTAATATGGACTCAATTTCATCCTGTCTCGTCTTTGTTGCAGATGATATATGGCCATAAAGAAATAAATGTGTAACTTTTTTCTAACATATAGTAGTCTTAACTCAATTTATGAAATTTTTACGCTTTTGTCCTCTTCTTCCCAAGGTGCGATATAACTTTTATTTAATACCAAAGGACATTTGTGTCGAGAATCGAAATTGAACGGTAAAATACTTACAAATTTGATTAAGACATTTTTTACTTAAAGCCTCTGAAAATTTTATGTTTCTTAAATCTACCTGCAATACTGAATTCAAGGCTTACTTTCCTTCCGAAAGAAACAATACACAGGAATACTTGACTTGTAACCAGTCGGTTTGAACTCGCAAACCTGAGACAAAGATAGCTCTCATTGAATGTAACATAACCAAAAAGAGCAAATCAATTCAATAAGCGTCGCCGCCCAGAATGATATTTGTCCTCATGATAATACATATCTTATAAATGCTGCAGCCTTTTCTTTGATTTAAATTAATACTGTACAGGTTTTCCGAAAATTATGTTTATAGTCTCCAGCATATGCAACTTAAGTTCTATAAATATGTTATGCATCCAAAAAGACCAATAAAATGATGAACTCAGAAAGTTCTAAAATGGAATTAATGGATGTTGGATTCCTAACAGCTATAACTGGAGCTTGAAGAAAGACTAGAAAAGGGCAATTCATAGTTTAAAGTAAAGTCGGGTATATGTTTGTAATACAAACATGGTAACATCTCGCCATGATTAGTAAAAATAAGAAAAATCGTTATCAATTACGATAGCGACAGTCAGTAACAAACTGAATAGGTCTAATAATATATCGTACCTTACAAGTTTGTTACAGGATTTATGAAACACCCTCTAGGACTATATTAGTTTTTTTTAATGGATGATACCGCAAAGTTCTGATATGTACATTCGCGTAATAGTTTACGAACTATTAAAATATTTGCAATGTTTTTTATTTCGTTTATTTATACACGTTCTAATATCTAACTTCATATCCCATCTATTAATTTACTTTCGCCCTCCGCTGTGGTCTCGAGGTAGCGTGCTGCCTTGTCATGCAGCGGGCCCGGGTTCGATCCCCGGTCGGAGCAGTTTTCCTGGGTGAGGTTTTTTATCGGGGTTTTTCCTCACCTGTATGACAAATGTAAGGAAAACTTTAAGGCCCAAACAGTCCCCGAAATCATATGGCGATCATTATCATCCTTATCGTTATCATCATCAACGTCATCATCCTTCACCGGTGTGGAAAGCAACGGGAAGCTAGCACACCTACAATTCCCTAGTAAAGCTGCAAGCTTAGCATGAAAATGCTATGATTGCAGTGAAGGACCTGCCTCATGGCAGAATTACAATGGATGGAATTTAGGCCTACTTTTTTTAACCAATGCCACCTGATTGTTATTACGACATTTCTGGTATTCTCTCCTGGCATGGCGTATTTGTAACCAATTCTGAGATCTGGGTTTCGCTGTCCCGATGATATATGAGAGGTGATGATAAAGTTAATGATGCGCCCGGAGAGGAGTGGCATTTATTTATTACCTAATTTATTTAGCCTGGTTGAGTTAAGGCCACGTGGCCTTCTCTTCCACTCACCAGGACAAACATATATTTATTACATCAGAATATAACAATAACAATTAACTCTAATATTACATATTAAGACGGGTCTGCGGCGCAAGCTGTTAGACGCTCGCCTCTCACCTCTGGGGTCCCGAGATCAAGTCCCGGTCACTACATGTGGGTTTTGTGGTGGACGAAACGGAGCTTGGGCAGGTTTTTCTTGGGGTTCCTCCCGTTTTCCCTTGCCACAATTTCATTCCACCATTTCTCCACATTCATCTCATCCATTTCGTTTCTTTTCATTCATATGTCCCTGTGATGGTGCGCCAGGCGTTGTCGGCCGGTACCCTAATCATTCACAGACCTCTATATGTATATATATATATAGGGGCTCATCTCATTTCAATCCTCGACCCGACCCTGAGATGGACACGAGTTGAGGTTTTTTATATATTTATTAATATAAATGAAGATTTGTTCAATAAGATGATATCTATTATATTACGATCTATAAGATAACCATGTTAATAATAGATAAGATTAAGACTAAAACTAATAATAAAATTAATTCAAGCAAGATAAATTAAATTGTTGGTAAACTGTCCCTGTCTAATGTACATAAAACGAATGAAAATAATGATATATAGAAAACTAATCTTACGATTATACAATATTTAAACAAATTAAAATATTTGTTAATCTTAATATTATTTTCATAAATAATTTAATGTATTAATTGTTAAAAGAATACTATCAGTGAGGTGTATAAGTTAGTATGTTATTAAATAAATCTTTAGGCGAGGAATGTCTTACTGGCGAGGAAAACCCTGAAGAAAACCTCACCATGAAACTTACTCGACCGAGGATCGAACTCGGTTCCACTGTGTGATAAGGCAGTATTCAATTTCGAGACCACGAATTTAATTTATTTTTAACGATTCCATTAATTGTGAATATAATGATCATCAATTTGAGCCCATTTGAGTTTACGACTGATGAAAACCAAAAGATATCTCAATCATGTTGATTAGTACCGAGGTATAAACCAGGGACTTACTGAGAATGAGTCTCAGACGTTATCGTTGAAGTAAGGTTTGAAATATTATCCAGTAATTTGTACGATTATATTGTACTAATATACATTATATTAATAATATTATATTTTATGCATAAGTCCTCCGTTGGCGTCTCGAGATAGCACGCTGCCTTGTAACGCAGCGGGCTAGAGTTCGATTCTTGGTCTGGCAGGTTACCTGGGTGAAACGTTTCGGGATCATTCCTCTCCTTTGAGACAAATATCAGGAAACGTTAAAGCCCAAACGGTCCCCGAACATCATTGTCATATTTCCTCATTAGATTAAGTGTAGGATTAAGATCACTACTAGCGTTTCATCACCTGTCACATCAAAGGAGCAGCATAACCTCACTATACAGGCAAACCAACCTCAGAGGTGATACGCTGATGCCAGGAGAGAATACCAAAAATTGTAATTACAAACTGATGGCATAGAATATAAATGTATCTTAATATATAAACATTTCGTGTCACGTTGTTTGTCCGCGATGGAATCCTAAACTACTGAACCGATTTTAATAAAATTTTGCTCAGTGTGTGCAGTTTGATACAACTTGAGACTTAGGGTAGTTTATAACTAAATTTATAGTTTATATAATTTATATATTTTTATTGCAAATTAGTTGTTTATTATTTAACAAAGAGTTATAATTATCTGTGAGTTCCATACGATTCAAACAGATGGCGATGTAATTATCTGTGAGTTCCATACGATTCTAACAGATGGCGGTGTAAGGTAATTCGGTAAGGTAATTGGTTTATTATTTAACAAAGAGAGATCCAGATGGCTGTGCTTTTTGTTGCAACCGCGAATTTAAATTGAATTACAAATATTCATTATTTCATAATTTAAGTTTGTTCAGTGTTTATTTTATTTTCAATATTATTAATTTCGTGTGTAAGTATTAGTTTTAAGTAATCTGGCTGAAACGCAGCAACTTAATTAAAATTTTTAACGTATACCTCAGCCACAGCAACGCGTGGCCGGGACTTCTAGTATATATATATATATATATATATATGCATACATATTTATAATATCTATACATATATATACAAATATATATATATATAGGCCTATATATACATATTACATGATAAGAAAAATAAATGCGTGGATGGGATTTGAACCCGGACCGCTGGATTGATACTCCAGTGTGCTATAAATTGCGCTACCAAGCAAATCTAGCGCAAACCGTTATTTTTTCTTTTATATAGGCCTACAGCCTATTCTCTATTATTACGAGAAGTAGCGGGAACTCAGTCTCCACTGCCTTCTAACAGCTCCTATAATAAGTAAGCAAATTAAAGATAATAGTTTTACTTTAAAGCAGTGGCGCTTCTTTATTTCGATGTTATAATTAAATTATTGACACTGAGCAATGCAAGCTTAATACGACATTCCAAGAACATAATTTTAAAGCATCAAAAGAAAAAACAAAAATAATGGCACTTGGGGAAATGAACATGTAAGTTCAAAAATCGTAATGGACAACAAACCTCTGGAACAAGTAACAAATTTTAATTATTTTGGTTGTAATTTTACTATAAACACAAAAACTGAAAGAGACATATATATATATTATATATATGAAACTGTCGAAATTTCAAATAATATGCGGAACTATACATAAAACATTAAAGAATAAAACAAGAAGAGATACTAGATTGTTGAAGTTTTTAAAAACATTGGCAGTTCCTGCATTACTTTATGGGAGCGAAACTTGGGTAATGACCAAAATATTGCAAACTAGCATACAAAGGGCAGAAATGAACTTCCTTAGAAGAACAAAAGGCTGCGCAAGATTGGATCGAATAAAGAATGAAGATATAAGAACAGAGTTAAATATATGTATGCATAACACGTCCAAGCATTTATTTTTCTTCTCCTTCTACTTCTTCTTCACTTCACGGGCTAGGCTAAAATTGCCTGTCCCGCCTCACAGTTGTTCTGTCCATCTTTTCACTGGCCTTCCTACATTCCTTGAATCTCTTGGCTTGTAGTTGAATGCTGTTCTTGGTAATCTTGTTACATTCATTCTTTCCACATGTGTAAACCATTTCTCTCTATATTCTCTGATTTTCTCATTCAAGGAATGTAGGAAGGCCAGTGAAAAGACGGACAGAACAATTATGAGGTGGAACAGGCAATTTTAGCCTAGCCCGCGAAGTGAAGAAGTAGAAGAAGAAGAAAAAGAAATGCTTGGACATGTTATGCATACATCAGTATTGTGCTAAGATATTGCTGGTTGTAGGTAAAATAATAAAATATTTGGAAATATTTAAACAAGGTCCTATGTTTTTCTTAAGTATAAATTTTCTAAATATCAAGTAGTAAATTAAAATTTGAACTTCGAGATCGGGAATCGAACCCGGTACCTATTAATTGGTAGGCTTTTTCACCATATACGAGATCAAATTCTTAATAAAATTTAAGTCTGAAACATCAGTAAGATTAATATTTTAATAGTATAGATTAGGTTTTTTTTTAAATGAAATTCATTCAAGCCTGTAATGAAGTATCTCATTCCTTTTAACGCAAGTTGTTATTTCAGTCTGTGATTACATTCATTTACTGCTATGGAAATGAATTCTGCAATTCCAACATTTTCACATTTATAATGAAGTTCCCGCAAATCTTAATTTTCCGCTCTCTGACAATTAAAACTGTAAAATGTATTCTATGAAACTCTATATTTATTTTTGCTCTCATTTCCCAAAGTTTCGTGCGTTTTTATAATATCCCTTTTATAACAAGGAAGAAAATACAATACAGGTAGTTCTAATGTTTCACTGCATTTACCTTCCAACATCCTCCATATACTTCAAATAAAATAATTAGAATATATTCTTCTAAGCGCTGGAATACAGTAACGCAATTCTCAGAAGTCAGTCACGTATTTGGAAACTGCCTAAATTAAAAATATTATACAATGTTTTCTCTATACTTTAGTCCATTGAGATCAACCTCGTGGGCAAGTGATCAGCGTTACTGACTACTATTCATGAGGTCCCGGGTTCGATTCCCAGTCAGACCATAGACATTTTTTCTTAAAGGGAATTATTCCTGTGGTTGCCCTGGTCCGCAATTTAGGTTAAGTTTAGGCTAAGAATTCCCCTGGTGCTTTATTATCATTTATCACCCATCATATCATCGGGGTAACGTAACTCCGCCTTCCAGGTGCCCCAACCTAAGAAATGGATTACAATTCCGCCAATGCCAGAGGATAAAGCTAGAAATGTCATAAAAGACAACCTGGTGGAATTAGGCAAAAAAATGTAGGTAATGTTTTTTTCAGGATTTTTCCTCACCTGTTATTATGTTGCGCCCTGTATAATATAATAATAATAATAATAATAATAATAATAATAATAATAATAATAATAATAATAATAATAATAATCTTCTATTTGCTGACGATGTAATCATAATACAGAAAAATGAAGACGACTTACAGAAATCAATGCATGCATTAAATGAAATATGTAAATTATACGATCTAAAGATTTCTGTAAGGAAAACGAAGACCATGGCTTTTAGAGGAAGAGATCCAGTGAGAACCAAAATTATTTTAGAAAATCAAAGTATAGAACAGGTGTCTAGTTTCAAATATTTGGGCTGTGATGTTGGCTACAATGTGGAAAGAGATATTGACTCCAAAATAAATAAATTTCAAACGGTGTGTGGAACAATACAGAGAACATTCAAAAATAAATTAGAAAAGAAACCAAGATAAAAATGTATAATGTTATGGCGGTTCCCACAATATTGTATGGATGTGAAACTTGGGCTCCAGTGAAAAGACAGAAGGATAGAATACAGACGGTAGAGATGCGGTTCCTAAGACAAGTAAAGGATGTACAAGACTTGATAGAATAAGAAATGAGGATATAAGACAAGAATTGAAAGTACAGCCTTTATTGGATAAAGTCACGAATTACAGACAGAAATTGATTGATCACATGGATGGAATGAGTAAGGAGAGATATCCATTGTTAGCCAGAAATTATCAAGCAAGAGGAAGGCGTGATGTTGGAAGACCTAGAAGACGTTGGGCTGATGCAATATGAAGTCGGAACGGGCAATTGCCTAATCCCTGGAGTGAATAATAATAATAATAATAATAATAATAATAATAATAATAATAATAATAATAATAATAAAAACAATAATAACAATAATAACAATAACAACAATAATAACAATAATAACAATAATAATAATATACAATTCACTGAATTAACTGTTAGCCAATTAGTAAAATACTGACAATCTAAGAACAAATCGATCCTAATGAAAAAATATACATATTTTCATGTGGTACAATCAAAAGTTTGAAAGAAATTAAATCGAAAGAAACAGCGAACATTTATTTTATTTTGTTAAATATTAATTTCAGAACAATCTAAGATATGGAAATGGTTGAACAGAAGTATTGCTAATTTTGAGAAAGTGAAGTTTGAGCTCTAGCTCTCTCTCTCTCTCTCTCTCTCTCTCTCTCTCTCTCTCTCTCTCTCTCTCTTTTTATCTCATACTTAGTACTGTAGCTGAAACATGAATCCATGTTTGTGTTCTTGTGCTGTACATTCAAAGGTGCATAGAGGCCTGATTTCTATCAAAGATACATTCGAACCTCGTACTCTCAATAAACAAGCATAGAGAGCAGATATAGGAATTCACTTACCAGCTCTCCTTTCAAATCCCTCTGAATAAAAATGACTAGAGAAACCTCGGATATCTCGAGAGCAAAAGCCTCTGGGACTATTTTATTGAGCGGAAGCAAAAAGTGCACTTAGGAGAGCAAGTTTTATGAGAACGAAATGCAGACACCAGGAAAGCAGTGACGTCAAAACTCATTGTCATTACTAGGTAGAGAACATTTATTATTTAAAAGTACAGTTACAGGCAATCTCAAGAGTCACTAAAACATTAAAATAGTCATTAAAAATAGGCATTGTCAACATGTATATTGACGTGTGTTAACTACTTGACTATAAAAAATTTAAATCCAAGAAATATGACAAAAAATGTTACTTTATTGTCGAAATTTGAACAATTGTCACCGAATCTAAAAACATGAGAAATATGGCATTTAAGACACAATATAAAATTACTAATTTTCACAAAGAGCCCTATGCAGATGTTATTTAATTACTTATTATTACTTGATTGTAACGGACTGTCAACAGCACGTACGGCTTACTGCCCGTGCGACCCATATTTGTAAATAATATTGTAAATATCTTACTTTTGTCTAATAAAGTCCTACTACTACTTAAAACTCAAAGTAAAGTTTTTTTATAATATGACAAGTCATATGAATCCGCCCCGTAGTTAGGCCCTTATATGAATAATACATAACTCATAATAATAATAATAATAATAATAATAATAATAATAATAATGCTTTATTTTGGCTGGCAGAGTTAAGACCATAAGGCCTTCTCTTCCACTGAACCGGCGAATAGTAGAATTATACAAAAATTACATACATATTACAATTTTAAGATATTATTAAAATACAGACTAAACAAAATACAATGATGATGTGATCTAATACTAGCTAATACTAATAAAACATAGAATATAACAAAATTAAAATGATATATAATAACATAAAAAGCAAAATATATCAGAAGTAATCATAGAGAAAACTTGATATTATTAAGTAAGTACATACAAGTAATTATTTGAAATAAAATTCTGTGAAAAATTTCTAAATTAAAACTTTTACAACATACACATATGGAAAAGGCAATGAACCTTCCTAGAAATTTACACAACACAGCAGCTGAAAATACGAGCAATGTGAGATAATCACTCCCTCCCCATTCCCTTTTTGAAATTCCCAATAAAATGCAGCAATAAAAACAGAATACGAGTTTCAATCTGTATATGAAACAAACTTCAAACTTTTCCAACTGATTAAATTGAAATTCATTTCCAGGAGAAGGGATTAATCCAGGTCCTATACTGGAAGTACTTAGCACATCACTTCTATGGAAGTCAAATACCAGATAGCTTCGGGATATATACAAATAACAACAAAAAAAACTAATTTATATTGGAAACATTGAAGTTTGTAACCATTAGTCTGATGGAATATTCTTCTTTTACAAAAAAATTAACACCTACGAACATTTTCATTTCGAATATGCATTCCCAATCCATCATTCACATAGCAATATTATTCCACTGACAGTCTTTTTTTGATGTTGAATAAACCTTGGGTCGAAAATAAACTAGGATGAATTAGTGTATGACGTCTATACGTAAAAATTTTAAAGTTATTTAAAAAAAATTCTGTTGTGCAAATCTAAGTGAATGAACAAAATTAACATAGATAGACCTACGTATATTTTAAATTAGTAATTGTAAAGTAATTTGTAAATGTTCATATTTTAATCAATAAAATTCACTTAAACAAATCTATTTTCATAATAACATTATTAGGGCTCGGAAGATGAGGACCTATAAAATTCCTGTAATATACCTTTAAAAGACAGAACGATATCCTATAAGATACCTAAAAACTGGAAAAAAGGACATAGAAAGTGTTGCAGTTGCTAAAGAGTGGATAAAGACAATCTCGCTGCCTTCACATCTGCTCGAGTAATTTTCACAAAGTGATTGCTTTCTAGAAAATTTGAAGTCGAAATACAATAGTTCTGACGGTCAGTAGGCTGGTGTTTAAAAATGACGGGATATTTTGTGTGCGTTTAATAGCTTATTGAGGAACAAAAGTGTTTTGAAAATGAAAAGAAGTATTTTTAAAATAAGTTACAATTGAGACTTGACTCTGAGGATTCTTGAATGTATACAAATGGTATACATGTATTCAAAAGAGGGTAAAGTTCCAAAAAAAGCCGTTAAGATTTACATAGAAAGGCAAAAAAAGGAGCAATAAACGAAAACACGCTGAAAAAGGGCAAATAAAAACACCATTTTTTGGCCTACAATGACCCAAAATGTATATGTATTATGTTGGGCCTCACCTTCCGAGCCCTGCTTATTACAGTGCTACAAATTTCAGCGTGTAGATTACTCGAAGATAAGAGGAAACATGAGATAGGCCTACTGCAAATTCTCATTTTCGGGAGACGAAAATCTCCAAATAAAAAAATGTTATCTCAAATTGATGCAATTAGGACACTCCAGTATCAGCCTCTTGGACGACGATGGCATAGACGATCGCAAAATATCTTCTGGAACCAATTTAACTGAAAATGAATAGAGTAAAAAAAAAAAACCCTAATTTTGTGTGTATTATACGATAATGGCATTACTGGTAATATCCACAAAGAAGACTATTGAAATACGTACATTAAACACATATCGCTTAAATTAACTTATAAAATCATAGTTTATTATTTACTATTCTGATTAAAACTAGGCCTATTTTATCTGAAATTTTAATAAGAAGTTCAATAACAAAATTTGGTACTTTATCATTTAATAGTTGATTTGTCTGAACGTACAATTCTCGTGTCATGGCCGGACGATAAAAATATGTTATTTTTTAACCATAAAATTAACTAATTAATACGTTCGCAAGAAAACTCCTCACTACCATCTGTTGTGACTGAATAAGCGTGCATTAGGACGTCACATTATTGTCGCGCGGAATGTGTTGGTAATGTAAATAACTACACATCTGATATTTAAAAAAAAAGATTCCTATAATTCGATCGCAGCGCCACCTACCGGGTCCAATGTGAATCTAAACAATCCAGGGACCAACTCAAACGCACACAAAAAAATCGGTCCAGTCATTTAGAAGTTTTTAATTTCGGAAATCAAGGAAATCTCGATATCTAATTGTCTGATTTTGTTACAAAAACATTAATCAAGGAAGAACATTTATTTTCATTTCATTATTTTCAATCATTATATTTAACAACTTCCTAGGATTTTTCGATAATACCCGCCTCAGTTTATTTTAATAGGATATACTGCGTTTCGTTGGGAAACGTCGAAAATTGTAACTACGAGAGCGATTTTTAAATTTTCACTTCAGGTGAACTCTTACACCTAATAGTTTTAGAAAGTTCAATTGTGAATCTAAACCATCGTGGAACCTAATCAGACACACACAAAACAATATATATATATATATATATATATATATATATATATATATGTATATGGGAATTCCTATTTCAAACAACAAAACTTTATAAAACTTACATTTTGCAGATGATCAATTGTTAATTGCACAAGATTATGAAGATTTAGAATATA
>JASPKZ010004346.1:0-87500 GCA_030220185.1 Diploptera punctata | reverse complement strand
GTACACCCACCCATAATTTCCCTTATTTTTTTATTTCGTATTCTAACCATTCTAGATTTTCCAGCGAACCAAACATACAATGCAAAATTATATTTTTCTTCCCTTGTATAACACCGTTTTCCTGAACTATAATACTTCCATTTAACATTTCCCTTGATTTCACTCTAGAAATAAAACACTAAAAAATAAAAATAAAAGTAAAGTAAATTATAATTTAACATTGTTATAACCTCAACGGTATAAAAAACAATTATGAACTATGGATACATACAGTTGAATTAACTGAATTCCGTCTCCCAAGAACTGCGTAAACATAGCGAATTCTTTGGCAAGTCGAAATTTTGGTCCGAATTTGCTGATTTTCGGAATATATATTTATCTTATTAATTAAATAGTATGTTGCATTGCGAGAAAATAACATGAGGACCGCTAAAGCGATTTTTCAAACCCCCAATGCTAATGGTAGGATTTCGTTGATTTTTTTTAGGCAATACCTTCTTCGTCTTATTTTAATAGAATATACTGAACATTGTTGTGAAAAATATAAAATTGCGCTCGCTAGAGCGATTTTTTACTTTTCTTCAGAGTAATCCTCTCTCCTAATTCTACCATTTTGCTGATTGCAATATGCCGAGTTTGATTCCGAAAACAAAAATTGGTGTCGATAGAATGTTAATAGACTTTAGGCCCCTACATATATCAGTGTCTTCTAAGTAGGATTATTTGTAAAACTTTTCAAAAATAATTTAATGAGTTCAAATGTTTTAGAAATTTGTTTCGACATTCCGGCCTCAGCAGAAAATATTTTTAAATCATCCATAAAACCTTGTTTTTAATTGTTGTAAATTACTAATATATTATTTTATATAATATTCTAGTATACCAAGAGAGAAAAAATAATAAAATATATATATATATATATCCATCCATCCATAGTAATTCTGCCCGAAGGCAGGTCCTTCACTGCAATCATAGCATTTTCATGCTGTGCTTGCAGCTTTACTAGGGAATTGTGTAGGTGTGGTAGCTTCCCGTTGCCTTCCACACCGGTGAAGGATGATGATGATAATGATAATGATAAGGATAATGGCCATATGATTTCGGGGACCGTTTGGGCTTTAAAGTTTTCCTGACATTTGTCTTACAGGTGAGGAAAAACCCCAATAAAAACCTCACCCAGAAAAACTGCCCCGACCGGGGATCGAACCCGGCCCGCTGCGTGACAAGGCAGCACGCTACCTCGAGACCACAGCGGTGGATATATATATATATATATATATATATATATATATATTGTAGGAAAGCCAGAGGTAAACGCCCAGTTGGTAGACCAAGAATGAGGTGGGAGAAGAACATTAACTATGATTTGAGGGAAGTAGATTATACAGGGAATGATTGCAAAGCATTAGCTCAGGATAGGGATGTATGGAGAGCTTATGTCCGCGCAACCATGAACCTACGGGTTCGATGGTGCCAGTGAGTAAGTATATATATAGCTAGATAGATCATCGGTTGATTAATGTCTTTGACATCGTCCGATTCCTAATAGCCAATTTTGTCGGTCCATCCAATCTCCTGGTTGTAGATGTTTCTCCTTCATATATAAACATATTCCCTGACTCCAGGAGGTTTTAGGTCTTCCTCTGCTTCGTCTTCCCTCAGGTTTCCATTCCAAAACAGATTTTGGTAGTCGATCCTCTTCCATTCGCTGGACATGTTCGTACCATCTTAATTGCTTAGTTTTAATATAATCTAAAATAGTGTCTTCAATCTTCATTTTCTCCCTTATATCTGAGTTCCTAATTTTTTCTCTTCTTGAAATTCTTGCGGCCCTTCGTATAAAATCCATTTCCGTTGCCAAAAGGTACTTATTTGTTTTTGTTGTTAATGGCCGAAGTTCTGCTCCATTAGTAATGTTGCTTTTAACAATTGTATGATATTCATTTTATTTTTTATTGCTTATATTTTTTATCCCACAATATTCCATTGAGGCAAGCAATTGCAAATTTTCCTTTATTATTTCTATTTCTTATTTCCTCTTCATAACTCCCATATATACTATAATTCCTAAATAAGTGATCTCACTACTAGATTTTATTGATTCTCCAGTCTTCAAAATTACATTTTGTTCTGGTTCACCAATTGATAAATATTTTGTTTTTTTTTCATGTTCAAATTTAATCCCCATTTCTCATATTCTTCAAATAATTTTCTAGTCATACATTCTAAATCTTCATAATCTTGTGCAATTAACAATTGAACATCTGCAAAATGTAGTTTTATAAAGTTTTGTTGTTTGAAATAGGAATTCCCATATATATATATATATATATGTATATATATATATATATATATATATATATATATTGTTTTGTGTGGTGTCTGATTAGGTTCCACGATGGTTTAGATTCACATTGAACTTTCTAAAACTATTAGGTGTAAGAGTTCACCTGAAGTGAAAATTTAAAAATCTGCGCACCACTATCATCATCATCACCCGTCATATCATCGGGACAACGTAACCCCGCCTTCCAGGCGCCCCAACCTCAGAAGTGGGTTACAAGCACGCCATGCCAGGAGAGAACATCAGGAATGCCGAACGACAACCTGGGGCATTTGCAAAAAAAGAGTCAGATATTTAAGAGCGGAGGACCGCCGTGAAAACGAAACCACGCAAACTGTTATAATTAGATAGGACTGCGCAACACGACACAAATTTAACTAATTTCTACTCGTTTGTTTTCCTTTGTTTTATTCATATCCATCCATCCATAGTAATTCTGCCCGAAGGCAGGTCCTTCACTGCAATCACAGCATTTTCATGCTATGCTTGTGGTTTACTAGGGAATTGTGTAGGTGTGGTAGCTTCCCGTTGCTTTCCACACCGGTGAAGGATGATGTTGATGATGATAAGGATGATCATGACCATATGATTTCGGGGACCGTTTAGGTCTTAAAGTTTCCCTGACATTTGTCTTACAGGTGAGGAAAAACCCCGATAAAAACCTCACCCAGAAAAACTGCCCCGACCGGGGATCGAACCCGGGCCCGCTGCGTGACAAGGCAGCACGCTACCTCGAGACCACAGCAGATTTGATACATTTAATTAATTCATGTATCGTATAGGTTAAACTGTTTCAATTAGTTATTTCACTTAAGAAAAGCTGGATTGAATACCTGGTAGCTTACATGTGAATAAATAATTATTTAATGCATTTACTGTTTATTAACTTTATTCTGCGAAACGCTTTGGACGTGCTACGTAATCAACGCCAATTACAAATCAAACATACATAAAATAACTACCACGATTGAATAATACATATTTTTGTTCATCTAGATAGCGTTACTGCGGTTTAAAACCAAAGCCAACTTCTCTGATACAAAAAGCTTATGTAAACCTTAACGAGATAATGATCAAGCTCTATTCTAAATATGTCAAATGTCATTTTATCATTGCTAAACAACTAACACAAACGATCATTGCACAGTATTTAATAATAATCGTACCCTTCTATTTGCCATAATTATTTCATCCTATCAGATAAAATCTACAATACAGAATTTAATTATTTTTTCTGTCATCATTTCCCATACAATGGTCCCTATGGATTCGTTAGATTAATCACAATATTAACAGAGATAATAAACCATAGAGTAACAATTATAGGAATAAATAATTATGTATTCGCTTGAAATTAACCACGTTTCGCATACTGTACATAATTAAATTTGAATGCAATTTATGATTATAATGTCCAGCTTTATCTACGTTACTTCACGCGCCATCACCCACTCACACACCCACCCCTACCCCCAATACCTCATTATTTTTTTTAATGTTTCACTGGAGATTATTTTAGCACGCCCATATTAAAAGAATTAATAGAGAGCTTTTAAAATCAATTCGTTATAATTTTAGTAGTTCAGCTTCATTAAAATCGCCATCACTGAAAAAAAAACTCATTTTCACTTGTGGATATGAGTGGATGGAGGAATTTTGGCATACATATTGAAGATCAGTTCGTGCACTTGTATTATTGGTTCGCTAATCGTGGGATCTATAATTCATTTTCACACACAGTTTGAACATTCCACCCCCTACCCACATTTCTCTTTCGCACCATCCCAACTGCCTGTTCGTTCCTGCCTCTAACTCATAAATAATAAACAAACCTTTACAATCGATATTTCATTAACAAATTTTGCTAGCAAAGTAGATTTGTTATGAAACGAATTCTAAATGACTAAGTTATGTGATCAGGATATTCAACCATTTGAAGTAGGCCTACACCTTTAGATCTATGTCCATTTACATGTTAAAATTGAGGCATGGTAAGCCAGGCCTGCCATTTTGAAATTCTGACATTCTTCTCGTTTCCCATTCACAAGTCTTAGTCGAAGTATTCGATTATTCAGGGAAATCTTGCTAAATCAGTCTTCAATATATATGAGTTTAAAATAGTTCAGTGGTATATAGGTCAAATATTCCAATCTATTCTATTTACGTAGTTTTACCTCTCGCGCCTTTAACTTGTCACACTCCACCCGGGCTTTACAGTGGCACGATGTGTCGAGAGAGGGATTTTAACTATGGATCACAATCATAATCGGCCGCGGTGGACTAATGGTTATGCTCCTTGCCTCTGGTCCCGAGGGTCGCGGGTTCAAACCCGGCCGGGGTCGATGATTTTTTTAGGTTACAAAAATCCAAGGAGCAAATCCTCCGGGAGGGACTTTAAGCCGTGGGTTCCGAGTCTGAAGATTTTCAGGCTGGTAAAAAGTCCTTAAGCCTGAATGAAAAGGCCTCTAAGCAAAATTTACCGAATTTTCCCGTCCTAGTAGTACCTTGGTTCCCTAGATGTCAGTATGAGGTGGAACACTGACCACGGACCACTCAAATGACATCTATACGAAAACAAGTGTAACAAAATTTAGTATGGTTCAAATTATTCCTGTAGGGGGAAAGCGCCTAAATCTCTGTTAAGGGAAATATGGGCTTACAAAAGATCACAAACATAATTTTTATGATGGTTAGATGATGTTCTGGATTCGTTTGGACCTTAAAGTTTCCAGATATTTGCCATACAGGTGAAGAAAAAACCATCTCACAGAAAACTAATCCTTGCCGGGAATCGAATCTGGGACCGGCGCATTACGAGGCAGCGACGCTACCCCGTGTCCACAGCGGTGGAATATATATATATATATATATATATATATATATATACACATCCATCCATAGTAACTCTGCCCGAAGGCAGGTCTTTCACTGCAATCATAGCATGAAAATGCTTTGCAGCTTTACTAGGGAATTGTAGGTGTGGTAGCTTCCCGTTGCTTTCCACACCGGTGATGGATGATGATGGTAATAAGGATGATGATGATGATAGCCGGATGATTTTCGGGGACCGTTGGGTCCTAAGCTTCCTGACATTTGTGTTACAGGTGAGGAAAAACCCCGAGAAAACTCTCCCGCTGCGTGACAAGGCAGCACGCTACCTCAAGACCACAGCTATTGACATATATATATATATATATATATATATATATATATATATATATAGTATGTATATATAAAATTTTAATTAATCAATTTAATTATAAATATAAAATATATGTTTCAAGAACCAAAGCACTTACTATATAACATAATAAATAATTACTGATAAAGAGTGGATTATAGTGGCTGACATCCTCGGCTCTGGTTCAGAGTTTCGCGAATCAAATTCGACGGTTTCGAAGGATTTTAAGGAATTAAAAATATAAATATCGAGAAGTGCAGCCGTAGATACCATTTCGTAGATATGTGACACGAAGAAGAATGTACAGCCTAGGACCAGAGACCTGTAAGTAACATTTATTGATCCTTTCAAGCCTGGATTTGGATTTCGAAACATATTACTTTGAATTAAACTTTAAATAAAATACTACCCACATATTACTAACAAAGCCTAACACTATAAAATGTGATGAAACAAAACAATAAGTACAACTTGTACAGTGCCATTTCTATGACTCTCTGGGGTGCACACCGTCAAACAATTTAACGGATGCAGACGCTATTCAAGTTTTCATCCATATTACACGTCAGTATGCGCTTGTGAATTTAGTCGCTAGAGGGCAGTGAACAATGTAAACAAAAATGATGACCTTTCTAATTATAAGAGAAGTTTGTGTTTCATAATTCGCCAGAAGTGATCTGTTGTAGCCACACAACGGCGATTTCGCTCAAAATACCCCATAAAGCAGCTCGAAATGAAAAAAAAAACAACTTAGGCCTATATGTGGTACAAGAAGTTGAGATATGTTTGCTGCGTAATGGTAAACCAACAGGATGGGCAGGACCTTCACTACTATCTAGTTTATTAAGCGCGTGAGGATATCATTCGCAAGGTGCTCTTCCAAATCAACAACGTCCTAAAAAATATAACTCCTGAACTGTGTACAAGATACATTTTGTGCGTGTGCTGGACATATCTATGTGTTGCCCCTGCGATAGCTCTGTTCCACCGGTCTCTGTTAGTGTATATGTGCCTATCCTTTCCGAGTACGCCCCTTCCACCTCCACTTCCTTTGTTAATTGTGCCGGCGCAGTGCTTGCGCGGACGTAATATATATCCGCAACACGGAACGATCCTGGTCAGAAATTAACAAGCTACCTACCAGCAGTCATCCCTTTTGTGCTTAAGTTTAGTTGCGGCGTCTGTCGCCGAATATTTGGTTTCGTCCATTTCTCTGCAAGAGGAAAATAGACTTGGAGACGTCATGGAGGAATTAATCTTCAGTTAGGAGAGAATGCTGCATGAATATTATTTGATGTGAAATGTTCTTTATTATTGTCATGTCATTCAGTTAGAATTGCTTGTTTCATTTGCTATTTATGTGTTCAGTTAAAGAAACTATTTATATACTTGTTCATTTAACATTGACTTATATTTGCTTTCTTTTTAAGTGTATTCACTGTTTTATATGCTGTGTTTTCATTTAAACAATAGATCACTTGAACCTTAGTTTATCAATAGCTTTATACCATACTTAGTGTCCCCGTTAAGTACTCATGACTGTAGATTATTTATTAATAATGATTAATATATATTTATTTAAGATTGATTACAAATGTCTAGTAGTGACTCTACTAAAGTAATGAAACAACTCCGTGAATATCTTGGGCCCAGCCACGGAGATACTCTGCTTATAAAGTTATTTAGATTACTGTATTTACCTTCTAGTTCTCAGTATTTACGCGACTCTTCATGTTAAGTGTTATTTATGGACTTTGGTGAGCACTATAATCTATATGTCTCTTGTAGTTACTTATTCTATGAAGAGTTTATATATACCCAGAGCATATTTGGTCCACTGTGTACCTGTGCACTCCTATACAAGGCGATTTACAAGAGTTCCGAGAAAAGGTCGTGAATGCTTTCGTTGATATTATGATCTTGGGATATTTGAACATCTGTCACCATACCAAATGTGCACATATCGAGTACTTGTAACATTCTGCATTTCTTGATGTAATTAAACTCCTTAATTGTCTACAGCTGACAGAATTTCCTGAAGATGTTTACCGAAGCAGTAGATGAAACGTCGAGCTTAAATAAAACTGGACCACGGTCAATCAGCCTGGAAGATCAACTTAACAATAAATATTCAAGTTAATCTTCCTTGGTTCCTTTCTGTGAGTGGTAGTGCAAAACGAAACATGTTCAATATGACTTGCTGCTTTGAAATCTGCTTTCGTCCCAACAAATGTCCAGCTGAGGCCTATACACAGTTACAGGAGATCTGTGGAGAATTTGTTATTGCCTACAGCACAGCTAGAAGGTGGTATACATTGTTTAAAGACGACGGAAAACTAATTCTAAAAGAAGGTGGATACGGTGTTTCAATTACTTCTCTTACGTAACAAAGCATCAACTCTGCTGATGCCATAGTGAGGTGAGAATGGATCGACGAATAACCTTAAGATCATTTTTTGATATCTTGAAATTTTCACTGGGTATAACTCACACTTTAGTCATATACAAATTGAACATGACACGTATTTGTGGGCCAAGTATTCCAAGACTGCAGATTGCTGAAAAATATGACGTTCGCGTGCAGGTTTGCTTGCAATTGAAGATGTTGATACAGGAAGATACAGAAATTATTTCAAAGGTAATCACTGCTGATGAAAATTGTTTGGATCCATTTCATCCTGAGAGCAAACAGCTAGTGGACCATACATGCTGACCACATGTCACCCTTACGCTAGCTGTATGATCGTCTACCTCTGTTATTATCACATGTGGATGTGATGTCAATAGCCGGATGGTAGAACAAGGACTTCTAGGACTATCGCGCCATGGATTTTTTAAATAAAATATGAAACTAAATTGTACTAGGAATTATAGGTGAAAGAAAAACTAATGGTTTAAATGATGAAGTAGAAAGAAAACAACCAGAAATTAGTAAACTGCCAGAACAGATATTCCTGCTAAAATATGCATATGAAGAAATGGTATATAGAATGAATGTCCGGAGAGCACATGAAAGGCGGCAAGCGGTATCGTAGTAAGGTAATGAAACGTTACAGGCCAACAGGCAGGTGTTCGGAAGGAATGAGGATTCTAATCGGGATTAACCTTTCTAGTGGCAGCATAATCCTTTGGTCGACTCAGTGCCGAACGGAAGTTAGTACCAGACGTTTGTTATGGGAGTAAAGGCGGCCGTTACACAGGACTGACAACTCAGCTGATGTGTCGTGCCGATTGTCTAAAATGGTGGGTGATTATCTAAACAGGCGAGAGCCTTAACCTCCAACTACTCCAAAGGTCTTCCAAGGTTTGCAGTGGGATCACTTTACCTTTTATACGTAATTGGTGGAACGCAGATACGAAGAGAAATGTAATAATAATAATAATAATAATATAATAATAATATAATAATAATAATAATAATAATAGCTTTATTTTACCTGGCAGAGTTAAGGCCTTAAGGCCTTGTCTACCACTCAACCAGGTTTAAAAAAATACAAAAGAAAAGTCTTAAATCTAAATTACAATATATATATATATATAAAACGATTACAAGTTATGAATACAATACAATTAATATTTATAATGTATTTTGATTACTCTAAATTTAACGAATTAAATATATAATATGTACAAGATATATAAAAAACGAGGAAAGATTAATGACATAGCATAAAATTAAATAAATAGAGAACAATTAATTATTGACAACAGTAACTGTATAAGCGTGACTTAAAGGTGCCAAGTGTGCGGCAACCCCTGATATCTTGAGGAAGGAGATTCCAGGAGCGGGCGGAGGCTACTGTGAAGGAAGTAGAATAGGAGGAAGTACTATGAAGAGGAATTGTTAGCAAACTGCTATCTTGTGACCTAGTGTCAATATTGTGGTAGGAGGATAACTTCTCAAATCTGGACGCCAGGTAAGTAGGAATGTAGGAATTCAGAAGCTTGAAAAGTAGCGAAAGAGAGTGCAATTTACGTCTGTCAGTAAGACGGAGCCAAGAGAGGTTATTAAAGTGTTCGGAAATATGGTCATAACGCCGGATATTGAAAATGAATCGAACGCAAGCATTATAAACACGCTGCAGTCTCTGCGACAAGTCATAGTTTAGATCATTATATATAATGTCACAATAATCGAAGTGTGGTAACACAAGATTCTGCACTAGGATTTGGTTTTAACGAAACTGGGAGAAAATTCTTTAAACGTCTAAGATAATGTAAGATGGAGAAAGTTTTTTTACATATGTGTTTCACTTGTGTTTGCCAGGTTAAATTTGCGTCTAGATGTAGTCCAAGATCTATTACTGAAGAAGAATAAGGGATAATTATATTATTTATAGTAATGTTTGGAAGTGTAGATATGTCAAAGGTTGTAAGCAGTCTTTGTTGCCCCATTAGAATTACTTGTGACTTGTTAGGATTTAGATTTAGACCGATACTTGAAGACCAGTTAAAGACGGATATGAGATCGTCATTCATTTTCATCAAGCTGTTATAGAGAGAATGAGGAGGTGAATGTAGGTAAATTTGGAGATCATCAGCATAGAGGTGATAACGGCAGTGCTTTAGTACAGTTGGCAAATCATTTATGTAGATTGAGAAAAGAGAAGAGGTCCTTTGCACCGAAGACTCTGCTTTAGTGTAGAAAATGATTGTGAATGGTGGTAAAGTTATATATATATATATATATATATATATATATATATATATATATATATACCAGCTACCACACCTACAATTCCCTAGTAAGCTGCAAAGCATAGCATGAAATGCTATGATTGCAGTGAAAGACCTGCCCTTGGGCAGAATTACTATGGATGGATGTGTGTATATATATATATATATATATATATATATATATATACCGTAGCCCATTGTTGACCCATAGCATCTCCTTTGTATGGAGTTACTAGACAGTTAATGTTTAGTTACCTTATTTGCTCATAAATGTCATGGCATGCGGTCAACACACGGGCCCAATGAGACATCTAACAGACAACTAAGGTACTTCTAGGACGTAGAAGCCACTTTATTCAGGCTCAAGGATTTTTTTCGAGCCTGAAAATCTTCAGACTCTGGACCCACAGTTTAAAGTGCCTCCCGGAGGACTTGCTCCTTGCATTTTTCCGTCCTAAAAAATCCATCGACCCCGGCCGGGTTTGAACCCGCGACCCTCGGACCTCTAGTCCACCGCGGCCGACATATACATAACACTTAAATAATCAAATGTTACGGCTACAAAGTAAAAAGTATCTCTAAAAATATTTACTTGTCATAGTAGCCACTAGATGGCAGGTCGACCGATGCCCCGCTGCATCTCGTAAATTGAGAATTATATATTAGGAAGAAAAAATAAATGTTTGTGTTGGGATGCCAGAGTGGCGCAGTTGGAAGCGCGCTACGTATAGAATTAGAGACATCGGATTCAATTGCCAGCTCAGGAATTTGTCTTTTCATATCATATATATATATATATATATATATATATATATAGTTTTCATTGTAACCGATACACATGAATTTTGGTTAAATTAGATTATTCATCACACATAATACCATAAGCTGTTGATGGACGTGATGAAATCTCTCTAAAGCTCCAAGAGATGTAGAACATATTGTTGTGGATTACTACAGACTCAATAATAGCTTCCCATTGCCATCCCAAATTACCCTCTTATACGACAATTCGAGTAATGAAGTCTCTAAAGATAACTCAGAACCGCACACAATTATAATTAACTTTTATTCCTTAACTTCTGTCCCATAGATGTAATTCAGATCAATATCAAATGAATTCTATAGTTTTCACAGTGCAAGTATTAAGTAACTCACTGGCACTATCGAACCCGTAGTTCATGCACGGACATGAGCTCTCCATACATCCCTATCCTGAGATTATGTTTACGATCCACCCCTTATATAATCTACTTCCTTCGAATAATGGTTAATGTTATTCTCCCACATTATGCTTCGTTAACCAACTGGACATTTTCCATCAGGATTCCATACAAGAAGTTTCCATGACCCTCTTTCATTCCCCATTCGTCCCGGATGTCCTGCCCATCGCAGTCTACGAGGCTGTAACTGTTCTTATTAGATCTGGTTTCCCATAAAGATGATGTAGCCCACTGTTATAATCCTTCGTTACCTTGTCTTTTCATCTCTCTTGGAACAAACATTTTGTTAAAAACCTTTATGCTTAAATATCTGTAATATTTAGTGTAGGTACAAACTATTTAATTTAACGCTCTGTAAAATGTCAGTAGAGAGATGAACAGACAGGTGAATGGAGAAGACTACATAACAATGAACTACATGGTCTTTATAGGAAGCCAGATATAATAAGAACAGTTAAAGTCCCGTAGACTGCGATGGGCAGGACATGTTGCGCGTATGGGGAATGAAAGACGTGCATGGAAACTCTTGTAGGAAAGCCAGAAGGAAAACGCCCAGTTGGTAGACCAAGAATGAGGTGGGAGAACAACATTAACTATGATTTGAGGGAAGTAGATTATACAGGGAATGATTGGAAAGAATTAGCTCAGGATAGGGATGTATGGAGAGCTTATGTCCGCGCGGCCATGAACCTACGGGTTCGATAGTGCCAGTGAGTAAGTAAGTAAGTAAGTAAGTAAGTAAAATGTCAGGTCTAAGATGTAACGATACAAGGTTGAGCGTAAAAACAAATGCTCAAATGCATTTTATGTCAGTCTATAAGACAATTTAACATGCTATAAATCTATCTAACATATATTATCAATGCAGGGGTTTCTGTAGATCTACTTGATGCTTAAGCTGTTACGATTCAAGTTTTTCGTGAAAGAGTATATACATTTTTGCTCAAAAACGTCCTATTTCAGACTTCAGATTTTTTAACAAGTGTAAATCTAACTAAACCCACTTAATGAAATTAATTTACATATAAATTTACAATCAGGTCTATAGCGTCCGATTCGGACCTAAAACATTTTGATCGACGGTTTCTTATTTCTGGCTTGAGGATTTTTAATCTGGTGTAAATATAATCTAATGAAATGCAAATCAATTGTTCAGTTGATTGACTTGGTCTTATGTTGAAAACTATCTATAATTACAACCCGATAAATATGCTAAGGAATACATTAATGGTTAATATTCAACATCTATAGTAATAATATATTAATAATAATAATAATAATAATAATAATAATAATAATAATTCATCCAACTATCAGAGTTAATGTTATAAGTCTTCTCTTCCACTCAACCTGTGAAAAATGATTATTAATTACATAAAGCATGATTACATATTAAAATGAATGAATGAATGAATTAACAAGCCACTGTTGTCCCATGAAGGGCTAGGTACTCCTATTAATGGGATGAGCTCAAGTATCATATGGCTCATGGGGGAGCACCTCTACATATAATAAATCTACTCTTGTGATTAAAAGTACATTTTAGGTTGGCAATATTGTGCAGTTTGTAGTTGGACTCAATTTTTTATGTATATTTTTTTTTTTCAATGATGCACTTTTGTCTTCTTTCTCGAACATATGAATTGGATCTGCTGATATGGTTAGTACATTGGTTGTGCTTATGTTTAGGTATTGATTGTTCACACTTTTTTATGTTGCGCACTGCCTCCTTCCGCGCATTTCTATTGCGGGCGATGGTGGACCATTGGACTCCTAGTTATTGCTTGAAATCGTCTGCCCATCTGCCGTGTTATGTCTCGCTACGTGGCCAGCCCATTTCCATATTGTCACTGTAGTGCGTTGTGCGACATTTTATAATAACATATATACAATAATTAGAAGTAAATTGTAACTTATTTGCATAATTAAAATGAAATTAAACGAAACAGAATAATATTAATAGAGAAACAAAGAAAGGAACACAAAACATAAATAATCGGTCTAAGTCTAACTAAAAATATATTTAAATTTATTTTGAAAGAAGTTAATCTCCGGCAGAGTATTCCAGAGTCTAGCACTGGATACGTTAGTTCTGTAGAATTTATAATGGTGGGTTACTATGTAATATATGTTATATAGCAGATTCTGGTGCAATCGCATACCCAAATTGTGATTGGAGAATGGGAGAAGAAAGTGACGAGATAAACAGATTGTTGTAAAGGTACAGGCCTATATACTTTCGAATAACAGAGTGAGAATACATTTTAGATATATTCAATGATGAATAATCCAGAAGTAAAAAGAATGGTCGTAGAAGTATTGCACAATATAATGTTCTTAGCCTAGAAATGGGCGACTGAAAAAATTAGGCATATTATAGTTCCCATATTCTGGTATGTACTTCATTTGTCGGCCTTATATTCTATTGATACTCCACTTGTATTTAAATAAGCATGTAAAGAATTGATTTCAATGCCTATATTATTGAAAAATACAATAAAAATTGCATTAGTTATAATTGAATGAGTTATTTCGGAAAGGGACCATCTACTATTTTTCTCAAATACACTTTTTCGTTATTCCATGTTTACATACCTACTTCCATTGTTTCTGCGTAAGAACGGATCAATTACACTATTCCTGTACACTGTCTGACTTTATTCATTAGCAATTTCAGATTCAATGCTTTATTCTGAATAAGTTGAATCAGTTTTTTTTCCTTGTCCTGTAAAATTTGTTTAGCTACAGATGATCCCTCGTTTATTCTGCAAATATGACCCAACCATTCGATACGTCTAACTGTAATATCTATAACTATATCATTATTTTTATATATGCCATGTATTGCCTTGTTAGTTCTTATTCTCCAGGTATTCTTATCCTTATATTTTCCTTAAGAACTTTCTCTCCCACCAGGTGGCTAGTATTGTGGTAGGTCTTTCTGATATGGTCCAGGATTCACTGCCATGGAAGGAGAAAAGTTGGGACGCCTAGGTTACGATGGATGGACGGCGTACAGGCGGATCTACGGAAGATTGACATAAACATTGGAGAAATAAAGCCACTGATCGAAGAGAATGGATGGTTGTTATGAGGGAGGCTAAGGTCAAACTAAATGGACCGTCACGCCAATAATGATGATGATAATGATCCCTTTTTGATATGACTGATTTAATTATACTGTATATAGAATTGAGAAACTTACAAATTTGTATGTGTTTTTCACAGAAATCTGCCAGTAAGTATCCTATAGTAAAATCTCAATACAGGCTTTGAGAGGTACTTGATGCAGTGGGAGATTAAAGGCTCCCACAATTCTAGACCATCGGCAAGAGATGTCAGCCGAATCGTCAGGCCTGTGATGGTCACTTTCATCCCCAGAACATGCGTTTGGTATTCATTTCAGTTAGAGGCTGAGTGGATCTAACGGTCATGGTGCCGCCTGAATGTTTGGATTGATTTAAAAATCCTGACCTCACCAGGACTCGAACTCTCGACTGACTGGTTTGTAAGGTTCTTTTTATTATTCAATGTCACCAGTTTCCAGTATTCTCTCCCGTCATTGGCATAATGTAACCCACTTCTGAGGTTGGGGCGCTACAGTGATACGACGGGTGATGATGATGGTAATGATACGTCAGAAGAGGCCTTAATCCTAAACTTAGTGTAATGACGTGAATAAGATATTGATGATAATGACGGCCAGATGTTCGGGGACCTTTTGGGCCTCAAAGTAACCGGACATTTGTGGAATGCAGACTTTCACGGCCGGTAATCATAATATTAAAAGATTTCGGGCTTTGTAGCCGTGGTCTACAATTGGCGTTTCTTCCACACGTTTCACCCACAATTGCGGAGGGCATCTTCAGTGGCGAATGCTTGTAGATGGTGTTCCCTTGTCGTAGACTCGACCGTGGATGAGTTACAGTCAAGTCTACAACAAGGGAACACCACCTAAAAGTACTCGCCACTGAAGATGCTCTCCGCAGTTGAGGGAGAAACGTCTGAAAGAAACGCCAGTTATAGACCACGGCCCTCAAAATCCCGGAATCTTTTAATATTATCCTGACATTTGTCTTACCAGGTGAGGAAAACCCCCGAAAAAAACCTCACCCACGAAAATTGTCCCGACCGGGGACCGAACTCGGGCTCGCTGCGCGACAAGGAGCGCGCTACCACACGAGACCACAGCGGTGGATGACTGATTTGTAATGTATTGCAAAAATATTTAAATTACTATTTAATAATACGTTACTATATAATATATTTACATACTATTTGTAAAATGTATTGCCTGGAATCAATTTAAGTCCCTCTGTCCCAGAATAGTGGTTACAATATGTTTACGAGGTTCACGGATTCAAATCCGATCGGAGTCAAAAGATGTTTAAGGAAAGTGAATTCCATTGTAAATGACGTAACATTCCAACAAATCTTCGCCTTCAGATAGTAAAACATCATTTTTCCTCTTAAAAAAGTATATATATATATATATATATATATATATATATAAATAATAATTATAACATCGATAAAGCGTCACTGATATAAAGTAAAAATGTTCTCTTTAATTTGCTTACTTGTTATAGCCAGCTACCAGATGGCAGTGAAGACCGAGTTCTCGCGACATCTAGTAATAATGGAGAATATAATACATATATAAGAAAAATAAATGATTGAATTGGATTCGCCTGGTGGTGTAATGGATATCACAATGAGGTACAGACTCAGAGATCCGGGTTCGAATCCCGTCCAGACATTTATTTTTCTTATCATACCATATATATATATATATATATATATATATATATTTATAAATAGACAGAAAATAAGGAGTTTCTATCGTTAACAATTGTACTTAAATTGTACGGTTTTACAGTATATTGATTTTTTCATTCATTCATAGTGTTCTGCACAAGAGCAGGTCTTTTACTGCAAACTCAACATTCTCCACTTTTTTCTTTACTCAGCCTTCATTTTTTATCTGCATACAAACCATTTATTTTAGTATTGTCTATCATCTGATGTCTTTTTCTGCCTCTAACTTTCTTTCCATTTTAGGGCATCTGTCAGCAGGCAGCTTCTTGTTAGTCAGTGGCCAATCCAATATACTTTTCTCTTCTTTATGAGTTCAGCATTGTTCTTCCTTCACCCACTCTGTCTAGCACATCTTTATTTTTAATTTTGTCTGTCCATTTTATACGTTCCACCCTTCTCCATATCCACATCTCAAAAGCTTCCGATCGTTTTTCCTCATTCCATCGTAATATCCTAGTCTCTGCACCATACAATGCTACATACCTCACACAGCACTTTATTAGCCCCTTCCGTAATTATTTCGCTAAAGGTCCGCAGAAAATGCTTCTCTTCTCGTTGAAAGCTTCTGTTTCCATTGCTATCATCTGCTAACTGACTTATATGTAGAATTACATCATGTTTTATCGAGTGAGAGTAAAATAATAATATCTGTAATATTTTAAATTTTATTTCAACAAGCAATAAATTCTGGATGTGAAATAGGTCTAAATTGGAGGAGTTATATTCTCTTATATTCTCTATCATGTATTCAATTTTATTTCAACAAATAACACTGAGCATAAAAAAATACACGTTTTTTGTCTCACAAAAATGTGATTCTGATAGCATTTTTTCTCCTGATTTCAAATATGATAACGGTTTTTCTCCATCACGCAAGGTTTCCGAGATACACGAATTTATAATATCAAATACTTTAATATTTTCTACATTCGTAGCTACACAATATTCGAACATTCGGACTCACCTAGAAAGTAAGAAATGACGATTTTCTGCTATATTTCGACTGTGGAACATCCGTCTTGATGGCCCAACAATAATCGGCCAGCATATTAGAATTCCATTTGCCTTGATATATCTTTTCCATAGCTGAAATCTCCTGATGAAAGTGTTCCCTGAGCTCATCGCTCACTGCGCCAAGATTTTCCGTGAAGAAATCTAGGTTTATTAAAAGAATAGCTAGCTAATTATTTAAATCCATTAATTGAATTTGAAATAAAAAACTGTGAGTGATGGAGAAATTCCGAATACATATCTGAAAACACGATAAAAAAACTGCATTAAGTACAACTATTGGTACTCATGAGACAAAAATTATGTTGACCAGTGTAATTGTTCATGAAGTATAGGCTTGTATTGGAGTTACAAAATACATATTTTTAGTTACATGTTCTAATAAATATTAGTCACGAAAATTAAACAAAGTAATGGTAACTGATGTAACAACTGATATTTCTGCGTGTTGTAAGAGTTTTACTTAAAATAAATACCAATTATTTGTTACTTACAAGCTTACAATTAATGGAATAAGGCGTGACTTCGCTGAAATCGACATTTAAAATTAAAATAACTTGATATGTAGTGTTAATTCCGTGGAATTTACGGAACGAACTCTAGATGTTATTTTCATTTTAAACGTATGCGTTTGTTCACATTCTACAATATTTTGGGATGTAGACACTTGACGATGTATCTGATAGTCCATATACCACTTTGATAGAATGGAAGGGTTTTTAATTTCCATGTACTATTTCAAATTTGACTTGTAATTCACCGGCAGTAAGAATGCTATGGCTACTTTCGAAATGGAAATAAAACCATAGGTAACGTGCCGTGGACTTATGGAACGTAAAAGAACCTCAAGTCCAAAATGAAAGAGGTTTCGATCAAAATTAAGTTCATTTCAGTCCTGACTCATTTGTGTCATTAATAATTAGAGCTACAAAGATAAAAATGTATAATGTTATGGCGGTTCCCACAATATTGTATGGATGTGAAACTTGGGCTCCAATGAAAAAACAGAAGGATAGAATACAAACGGCGGAGATGAGGTTCCTAAGACAAGTTAAAGGATGTACAAGACTTGATAGAATAAGAAATGAGGATATAAGAGAAAAATTGAAAGTACAGCCTTTATTGGATAAGGTCACGAATTACAGACAGAAATGGATTGATCATATGGATGGAATGAGTAAGGTGAGATATCCATTGTTAGCAAGAAATTATCAAGCAAGATGAAGACCTGATGTTGGAAGACCTAGAAGACGTTGGGCTGATGCATTATGAAGTCGGAACGGATAATTGCCTAATCCCTGGAGTGATGATGATGATGATGATGATAATTAGAGCTGTTAAGAGCGACTTTAAAATAACAATCCATCCATAGTAATTATGCCCGAGGGCAGGTCTTTCACTGTAATCATAGCATTTTCATGCTATGCTTGCAGCTTTACTAGGGAATTGTAGGTGTGGTAGCTTCCCGTTGCTTTCCACACCGGTGAAGGATGATGATGATGATAAGGATGATTATGAGGGCCATACGATTTCGGGGACCGTTTGGGCCTTAACGTTTTCCTGACATTTGTCTTACAGGTGAGGAAAAACTCCGATAAAATCCTCACCCAGAAAAACTGCCCCGACCGGGGATGGAACCCGGGCCCGCTGCGTGACAAGGCAGCACGCTATCTCAAGACCGAGCCGTGGACAAAATAACAATACTAACAGATGTATTTGAGAACAGTTTAAACTGAAGATTACATTCAACCGTTCTAGGCCTAACTCTAGTATAAAAATGCAATGTGCAATAATTATATATAATTATTATTTCCGTTACACTGACCAACATAATATATACATTATCAGCATTGCGGTAAACATAAGTTTAATTATTGTTTATGTGCACATTACGTACGTATTGCACACCAACAGCATTGGTATAATATATATTTTGAGAGACTTCTAAACAATTCATTGACAATATTTCACAATTAAATTGCTCTCTCTGTAAATAATGCATTTTAATCAAATGTTGACAAAATGGCACAACATAAAAGCAAACCCATAAAATTACATATCGACATAATTTATAATTTAAAAATAATTTACAGTTTAATTTATTTTGTTGATTATATATTGCGGTCATGAGTTCATAAAGACATTCATTAATGAATTATACGTAATGTAGATTATGTTATTTCATTTATAATATACATTATAATAAAAATTAATTACATTGTTATCGATTCTATAATACGCTAATCAACACTGGGAGATCAAACGCTAACGCTCAGACAAACTACCAATGGATTTTGAAGTTGTAAAGCACATTTGTGTATCTATATAAATTGTAATTATTGTATTAATAAAATATACACGGTGTAACAGGACCTCACCGACTAAATGATAGAGATGATAGACCATACAGAGAGGATATTTTTGTGAAGGAACATACAGTCGCAAACAGATCGTTTATGACTAATGTGCAGATGAAGGTGTTCACCCGTAAGGGTCGGAATTGAATACAAACCATTGTACACGTATCATTTTATTGAAAAAGGCATGCTTTTAAATAAGTGATTCAAACTGTCGACCCTGTGCCTCATTGCATATTTGATATCGTCGCAGCAACGATCGGCAAGCACGGCCGAGCATGGCAGGGTTCTTTTTGACTTCGTCAAAACACTTGTTGTTTAAATACTTATTATAAAAACATGCCTTTTCCAATAAGATGATACGTGTGCAATAAATTGTTTGTATTCAATTCCGACCCTTAAGAGTGAACACCTTCGTCTGCGCATAAATCATAAACGACGTGTTTGCAACTACATGTTTCTTCACAAAAAATTATCCTCTCTGCATGGTCCATCATCCGTATCAATTTGTAGCTGAGATCCTGTTACTCTCTGTATATTTAACAAGATCATCAATTACAGCCTGATTTGAATCTCGGCTTTCCTTATAACCCTCTTCCAGGCATCTCTGACTTAGAAACCATCCACTATCCTTTGATTCTCAGCTTCCTCAGATTGTCCAAAATTCCATCCAGCCAACCGCGGTCTCTGTTGCCCCCACATTAATTTCACCTTCACATTTACATTACATGATTTTCTTGTGCATCTCATGTTCAAGAAATCTTGTATGTGCATTGTCCATCGCAATCTTGAAACTTTAATTGATGTAAACCACTTCAGGAGACTTATACAACTTATAGAGCTCAGAGTTATGTCTTAGACGCCATTCTCCCATGTCATATATTTGGTTATAAATTTGTACTAACATATTTTCTTCAAAATAGCTCTTTTAGAATAAATATCGGTCTTAGACAATGCCCATGTTTCACCGACATATATTCATATTGGTTTTATCAGAGTTTTTATACGGATTATATTTTGTTTCTCTTGTAACACCCTTAATTTAAAGTGTCTCAATAATATAAAGTGTGCTTTGGCATTTTGAATTCACCTTCCAATTTCAAATATGGCAACAACTTATTACCTCATCCACTTCGGTCAAAAAAACAGGATTCTCTACTTGCGGATTTATAATCCCTAATGCAGGTCTGCACCACATCTTTTTTTATCATCATCTCATCTACCGTCACGGTTTAGACCATTTCAGTTCCTGCTCCATATTATAGTTGCTCGCTCCATCTTTTAAATGGTCGTCCACGACGTCTGTAAGATCTCAACGGCAGATACAGCGGAGAAGGTGTCCTTCGGTACGGTATACCTGGCGGAAGAGGCAACTAAAATATAGGGGTAGGTAGAACTCTGAGTCGTGATGAAGACAATCAACCTAGGGGCAGAAGACCCTGAAAACAAAACCCCCTCTTGTGGTTAAAGGTTGTGCGGAGGGTTGGTACCCTTTCCCACATAAAATTATATTACTCATAAAGCTCAAAACAGTTGAAAGCATTTTTTTATTCTGATTCAAATATGTTTGTGTCATTCCAGAAGAATATATTTATATTTCTGATATCCCCCCCCGAACATTATTGGTAGAATTGTAATCATTTTAAGAGGTTGAGGAGGGTCGAATGAGAAGTTATATTAACCCCGATAATAAAAACAGATAAATAAAAAAAGAAGCACGTGGAATGTTCTTAAACTGATCATAATTCCAGAACCAAGGGCGACCACAGGAATAATTTCCTTTAAAACAATTTCTGTGGTCTGGCTGGGAATAGAATCCGGAACCTCATGACATGCAGTCAGAAGCTTAACCGCAAGACTTATAAGGTTGATCTTAATTTATAGATTGTATAATCAGATCAAGTATATTTATATATATTAGGAAAATGTAATGATTTAGAATATTGGAGACGTCAGTTATTACCGGAAAGATTTCTAAATTCAAATCGGGAAGGATTGGCATGCTACGAGTTATTGGTAAATCCAGAAAATTGGATAAACCTCGGTAAATTTCTGGACAAAACCCGAAAAATAAGGAAAACACTCATTCATGAATAAATATATGTTATCAAAATGCAAATACCATTAATTCTTAACAATTATATATAAATTAATTAGTGTATAATGCTATTGTGTTATTATTTAATTGTAATATTATTGTGTTTTCTTTATGTAATTGTAATATTAATGTTTTTTAGTGTATAATGCTATTGTGTTATTATTTAATTGTAATATTATTGTGTTTTCTTTATGTAATTGTAATGTTATTGCTGTTTTTTGTTGTTTATACTTTTCTTTACAACTAGTACCAATTATTCTCTTCATTGTAACGGAACTGTCAACAGCACGGTACGGCTTAACTGCCCGTGCGACCCATATCTGTAAATACAATTGTAAATATCTTACTTTTTGTCTAATAAAGTCCTACTACATACATTAAGACAAACTAAGACACATCAGCTCATGGAAGGATAATTTATTCTCTATTTTTCTAACAGAGCTTCAGAAAATCATGCGTCATCATGCTATTTATTTTAATATAGATTGTTTGATTATTGTATAATCAATACTTTTAAAAGTAATTATGAACCATCGTTACGGTTACCGGTTAAAAATGATAATAATATATAAATGGATTGCGCACAAATGTGCAAAGGTGATAACACAGCACTTTAACAATCACTAACACTTAAGGTTTGTCTTGTGTAATCACTAATTGTTTTTGTTCTTTTGTTATGTGTTTCGATGTGATATTTTTCGCATTTCTGTTCACAACACTTCGCATATGCATGACGTCTTCGGTCGTGGAATGTTTTTATCTCTACACATTAGGTGATGGAATCCATGCACGCTTAATCTGGCGATGACGTGTTGTAATCTGGAAATTTGCTTCTGTCCACTTCCTATCATCGCTCCGGTGCTGAAGAATTCCGGCCATACTTCCTCTCTTCTCCTGCTTAGTCTTTTGTAGCGCATGTTCATAGGGTCCCGTGGTTGGTAGAGGCCGTTCCACCAAGAAAGAAGCATGACCTTACAAAGCTCGCGCAGATCAACGTAGGGTCTTGGGGAAAACGATCCCTATCAGCTGATTTGTTCGTATCTTGCAAAATTATGGTAACTAGTTCATAATAAAAATATTAATCCTGAGTAGGAAAAGATTATAATAACTATGTGAAATTCCTTAAGGGCACCCGGTAACTAATTCTTTGTAATTTGGTTTAAAAAGTAATGGCATACAAAAATATTTTTTTTCAGCTTATTCTTAAGGTATGTGTATGGATATTATGTCACTAATTGAACAAGTCTTCCTGAACATAATGGCACTTTGTTAACTTTTTAGGACATATTTCTTTTATGAGTAATTTAAAATACAAAAAGAAATCCATTTTGTTAAAATTATTGTCATTTTCTCCACGAACTACTTTCCAATTGTTTCCGAAATTTAGTACGTATTGTCCATGGTTCATTTGACAATAATAAAGTGTGCTTGTGTTCAGATATAGATAAAATTGTCTTTATTTAAAATTTTATTAAAAATTTTCAGGTTCATAAAGAACCTCAAGTCTGAGTAAAAAGGCTTCCGTGCAACATTTATCCTCCTCATCATCCATCCAGTATATACCTAGGGTGCCTATTAGATGTTCCATTGAGGTGATGTGCTAACCACATACCACTGTGTGACATGTGTGGTTAACTAAGCGTATCTAAATTAGCTTGGTTAATAAACTCCCGATAGAGAGCAGCCGTGTACCCACGCGGAACGTATGGGGTACATACATACAATAAATGCACTAAAGTTAAAGATGAATAAAATTAAACCTAATAAAAAATATATACACAGAACAGCTCCAACCTACTATATATGAAAAAAAATTACAGATAAAAATAATAAGATATTAAGGTTAGAAATACTTATAAACCCATAATATTATTTTTATTAAATTAATGTATAACAAATTATTAATTGTTAAAAAATATTACTAGTGAGATGTTTTTGTTCAGATAGTTAATACAGAATATTAAGTTTTTTTTCTGAAAGAAGTTTATAGTTTCTCTGTCTCTGAATAGGTGGAAGAGAATACCATGTTCTAGCAAGAGAAAACTATAACATATTTAGAAACAAGTAGTAGTGTGGTGATGAAGACAATGTGCTTGAAGGGATCGTGTGCCTAATTTATGTGCATCACACAATTCAAAGAAAGTTGTGTGATAAGGAAATGATGTTGTGTGCTAGTTTATAGAGAAGAGATAGGGATAGGACTGTTCTTATGATCTTGTAGATGCGAGAAATCTCCACTTAACAACACCGCAATATAACATCACCTTATTTCTAAAACCGCGCAAGTCTATTTTAAACATAATTTTCAAAAAAGCATAAAAAACATTTTTTAACATTACTTATAATTTTTTAAACTATGTTTTAATGTCATATTTTAAATGTTCAATTAAAAATATGACATTATTTTATTTTATACAGATTTTCATCCACTCCATGTCCTCCCAGTCCTCTTGCTCTTATTTCTTAACATAACTACAAGATAATAAACAATGTAAAAATATTTTTATGCTCTCTTGAAAGAGTTAGTTGAATTAGACTTACGAAGGTTTTAGAAGTAAAGGTGACGAAAATAATATCTTTTAGACTGACAGTACACTATTTTGGAATTGAATGTGTATGCCTGTACCGTAGACTACCCGCAGTCAAGGGGATGAAAATGGTCTTCTAACGCATCTGAGGCCATGCTTCAACCTTGATGGAAACGGCCTCTAGTAGGTAGGCTGTATTCCAGCCCTCGATAAGGAAAGTCTCCCTTGCCAGTAGGTACACTAGGAGGCTTCTTGTTCTTGATACTCCTATTGCTCTTTTTATGTATGTAGCTTTCACTTTTTCCAGCGTGTTTAGATTAATCTTCTGTAAAGATTGTGACCATATTATGATTTCTAACCCGTAAGTTATTATTGGGAGGATCTTTGCATTGAATAGTTTCATCGATGATTCCAGGCTTAGAGCTTGGTATATTGCATATATCATTTATTGCCATTATTGCTTGCGTTGATCTTTCTGCTAAGTGTTTTGTGAAGCATCTCTTCCAATGGGTTGTAAAGTAATACCTAGATAAAACGTTAAAAATAATGAAAATATTGTACTTGAGATCTGAGCCGTCCTAAACTGAGTAAAATTTCTGTCAAAGGCTTATCGGAGATCTTTCGGAACATATTCCATCTTAAGAAGATAAAAATGAATTTTAACCTATTATATAGAAGTTAAATTTCTGTATACATTGACCGGTTGTATTTTTTAGTTGTATTAATAGAATATTTAAAATATTGATTGGTTATGATATTTTGAATTCATATTTTTCTGGTTTTAATATACAGAAATGACCAATTATTTACCATTCTCAGAAACCATTGATGCACCTCATATTATAATAACATTAATTTCAAATTGGTTAGAATGTTATTCTGATTTATAATTGTAATTCAGAAAAATAGGAGTAATAAAAATCATATAAATCTCAATTATTATTAGGCCAAATTAATATTATATCTAATATTCACAATGGAATCGATGCTATATATAAATTAAAAAAAAATCTTGCATATTTACAATCATAAGTAAAATAAAGTGATTCCCACTACAGGCTTCAGAAGCCCTTGGGGTAGTGAGAGTGTTAAGGCCTCCACTTTTCCTAGAACAATCGGCACTTGATGTCAGCCGGGTTGTCAGTCCTGCGTGACGACCGTCTTTAACCAAGAACAAGCGTCTGGTACATTCTCATTCATTAGAGGCTAAGTCGACCCCAGGGTCATAGTGCCGCCAGAGGTGTTGAGTCAGTTTAAAAATCCAGACCCCATCAGGAATCGAACCGTCGGCCTTCCGGCTTGCAGCGCAGTGCCTTAACCACTAACGCTACGGCGTGCCCCCCTATATTTATTATCATATCATTCTAATTTCATTAGAATCTGCACAGTAATTATTTTTTACCTACAACATCTAATGTTCTCGGGAATTAATTAAAGCAACGGGAAGCTACCACACCTGTAATTTCCTAGTAAAGCTGGAAAAGCATAGCATGGAAATACTATGATTGCAGTTAAAGACCTGTCCTCGGTTAGGAATTAATATGGATGGATATTTAAAAATGTCTAACATTCTTTTTTAATGCTCATTATATTTCTGGATAAACATTACGTTTCTAAATTTCATCTGGAAAGGAGGATACGCTTATCACTTGATACATCTGTTATTTTTTTCACAAATTCAATTGTAGTTGATATAACTATATGCCCACATGTTAGAAAAAAAATATGCTGGGATAACCTTATATTCATAACCTAATAATAATAATAATAAATAATAATAATAAGAATTTTTTTTTATAAAAATATATACTAACTTTAATTTAATTTATAATACATAATAATAATAATAATAATAAAAAAAATAAACAAGAATTATAATAAGAAGTGTGTGAGAAGGGAAAGAGTATACTAACGGTAGTGATTTATAATACATAAGAATAAGAATAATAAAATAATAAACAATAATAATAATAATAATAAAATAATAAAATAATAATAATAATAAATAATAATAATTAATAAATAATAATTATAATAGTGGTGTATATTACCTAACAGAATTAATATGTACCGAAAGATCTCTTACATTTCAATCAAGGTAAAGTAAAAGTTATACAGATATTAACAATATGATTCATATGCAGGAAATAAATAAACCACAACATAATAGACCTGCGTATTCAACAAGCGATAAAGAAGTGATAATAATCATAATAATAATAATAATAATAAAAAAAAAATAATAAAAATAATAACAATCAATAATAATAAAAAAATATAACAATAATAATAATAATAATAATAATAATAATAGTGGTTTAGATTACCTAACAGAATTAATATGTCCGAGAATCTCTTACATTTCATCAGGTTAAAGTTATAACGATATAAAACAATTAAGATCATCATGCAAGGAAAAAAATAACACAACATAATAGAACATGCGTATTAAACAGACCGAATTAAAGAAAGTAGATAATCAAATCAATAATAATAATAATAATATAATAATAATAAATAATAATAATAATAATAATAATAAAAATAATAATAAGAAAATAATAAAATTAAATAATAATAAGTGTTAAATTAAAGGCCTCAGGAGGACATTCGGGTAGTAGGAGTAGGCTCCCACTTTACTGAAAAATCGGCACTTTGTGTACAACCGGGTTGTCAGCCATGCCGTGACGGCCGCCTTTATACCCAGAACAAAGCGTCTGGTACTTAACTTCCGTTAGAGGCTGAGTCGATTCCAGGACCATAGTGCAGCCAGAGGATATGGGTCAATTTAATAAAAATCTGAACACACCGGAAATCTTGACTTTCCGGCTTGTAGTGTAGTACCATTAAACACTACGTCCGGCGTGCGGACATAAGCTCTCCATAGATCCCAATCCTGCGACTAATGCTTTCCAATCATTCCCTATATAATCTACTATCCTCAATCCACCTCATTCTTGGTCTACCAACTGCGGGCGTTTCTACCCCCTGGCGTTTCCCTTGGTTTTCCTACAAGAAGTTTCCATGCACGTCTTTCATTCCCCGTAAGTGCCACATGTCCCTGCCCCATCACAGTCTACGAGACTTAACTTTCGTATTATATCTATCTTACCATAAAGACTATGTAGTTCATCGTTATGTAATCTTCTCCATTCACCTGTCTACACAACTCAAATACTCTAATCTCCTTTACTTTCCTCCCTTAAAGTAAGACTCCTGTTGCAGCCAGTAATGTAATGGTAGAATTTAGAATATTAGTTTTATACATATTCAAATAATAATAATAATAATAATAATAATAATAATAATATAATAATAATAATAATAATAATATAATAATAATAATAATGGTAATAATAGTAATCATAATATAAGAAACATTGTCTAAGGAAATATCATGTAAGTTATTTTTTAAACTGTTTTTTGAGTCGGGTAGTCCCTTGATATGAAAGGGAAGGAATGCTTTTTAAACATCCCTTTTAGCCTAGAATTTAAAATGTATGTGAAAATGTGTAGATAGAGAAAATTATGGGAAGTAAAAAAGAGCAAAGTGCAAATCTGAGAAAGCCGTACTAACATTCTATAACTCAGTTACCCAGTTAACGTTCTCGGCTTACTAAGTCACAAAGAAATAAGTTTCCAGGGTTTTTAATCCCTCTAAAACTAATTAAATTATCCGAAATCCTCTTTAATCAGACTCTTCACTTTAAAACGGAAAGCCCGGTTTGACTGCCTTAACTTAAGTTAGATTAATACCAATTCCCTGCTCCACGAGATGACATAAAGTCGATTCTTTTTCGCGACAGATTGACGGCCTCTTTTCAAATTCATTTGCACCAATTAGGAGCTATAAATCTCATATGCCTTCTCCTACCTTAATCAAGTTAATGAATACAGATCAACTAGTGTGAGATTGTCTGTTTCACAGCTTAAAAACATATGTCAATGATATTTCCTATACAAAAAACATTGACAAACTGATATATTTCGAAGAGCAAAATATAAATATTTCAGTAAATCACGTACTTTTACTTTCAACCCAGATTTATATAATAATAATACTTACTCTTACTTACTTACTCACTGGCACTATCGAACCCGTAGGTTCATGGCCGCGCGGGACATAAGCTCTCCATACATCCCTATCCTGAGCTAATGCTTTTCCAATCATTTCCTGTGTAATCTACTTCCCTCAATCATAGTTAATGTTATTCTCCCCCACCTCATTCTTGGTCTACCAACTGGGCGTTTTCCCTCTGGCTTTCCTACAAGAAGCTTCCATGCAAGTCTTTCATTCCCATACGTGCAACATGTCCTGCCCATAGCAGTCTACGAGACTTAACTGTTCTAATAATCCGCTTCCCATAAAGACCATGTAGTTCATTGTTATGTAGTCTCTCTCCATTCACATGTATGTTCATCCTCTTTGGTCCAAAAATTTTCCTAATTACTTTATTCTCAAATACCTGTAATCTCCTTTCCTCCCTAAAGTAAGAGTCCAAGTTTCGCACCCATATAATATAACTGGTAGAAAATAGTTAATATATATTTCAGTTTAACGTTTTTTGAAAGGAGTTTGGGACATCAAGAGTCTCTGCAATGCATAACAGCAGGCATTCCAGAATTGAGCCTATGTTTAATTTCTTTGTGCATCTCATTCCTGTTGTGATTATTGTTCCTAGGTATTTGAATTCAGCCACTTCCTCAAAAATTCCCCCATTGTCAACAGCTGTCCATTTCCATTATATAATGTATTTCATAATAATAATAATAAAATAAAATAATAATAATAATAATAATAATAAATAAGTAATAATAATAATAATAATAATAATAATTTTATTAGGAATTTTCCAAAATACAGTGTTTCTCCTTTAACCCAAAGTGATTTGTCGCCAGAGGTTCCTGTCCTGAAGCATTTACTTCCCTAAAAATCTCTAGCTTCCATACTTCCTCCCCACTCCATCTATCCAACGTTCACTGGCGGCTGCATCTTCCAATTCTTCCATTAGCTTTCCAATCAAGGATCTACTTTGGTATTCCACCTTCTTCCATTCTTATGAGGTGTCCATACCATTTCAAACGTTTTTGTCCTATTTTTTTCTAATATTTATTTTTTAACTTGCATAATTTTCCTTATTGTCATGTTTCTAACTTTATCCCTTCTTGAAATTCTTGTCGATCCCCTCCAAAAATCCCATTTCTACTGCTAAACAGCTTGTTGGCTTGTTTCTACTTACTGTCCAGTTTTCGGACCCATATAATAAAATGTTTGTAACATAAATAAATTGAAAAAATTATTTTGTTCGTTCTGTATATTATAGCTACATTCCAAAGCACTGAGTTCAACAAACGAGTGGATTCTTCTTCCATCAGTATTATTCATTCAATTTCTGTAGTTGGATTCTCATTTTTATCCCAAATAGATCCTAAATATTTATATATTTTTAACATTACGATAATATCTGATTACATTTTACCTCATCTGTTGTATCCAATGAGAGATATTCTGTTTAAATATAATTTATCTGTAATCTCCATAATAATACTATAATAATAATAATAATAATAATAATAATAATAATAATAATAATAATAATAATATATATAATATAGTAGTAGTAGGACTTTATTAGACAAAAGTAAGATATTTACAATATTATTTACAAATATGGGTCGCACGGGCAGTAAGCCGTACGTCCTTTTGACAGTCCGTTACAATAAAGAAATAATTGCTACTAATGTGAAGAAAAATAAACAACAAAACAAAAAAAAAATAAACATACAATTACATAAAGAAAACGCAATAATATTACAATTAAAATAATAACACATAGCATTATACACTAAAAAAACATATCATTACAATTACATAAAGAAAACACATAATACTACAATGTAAATAATAACACAATAGCACTATACACTAAAAAAAACAGTAAACACTGCATTGAGTACTTAAGAAAACACAGTAATATTACAATTAAAATAATAACACAATAGCATTAATACATTAATTAATTTATATAATATAAAGTAGTTGATTAATTTATTGCATTTTGATAACATATATTTATTCATGAATGAGTGTTGTTCTAATTTTCCCATTCCCGCTTTTGTCCAGAAATTTACCCAAGTTTATCCAATTTTCTGGATTTACCAATAACTCGTAGCATGCCAATCGTTCCCGATTTGGAATTTAGAAATCTTTCCGGTAATAACTGACGTCTCCAATATTCTAAATCATTACATTGTCCTAATATAGTAGTACTCATCTTCGAAATTTCCCGCACATTGGACATATTCGCATATCGTGCTCGTCGCTAATTTTTTTGCAATTTCCATGCCCCTAGCCTAAAACCAAGCAAGCCCTGATCTCTCTTTAAAATAATCCTAGGTTGAGATATATACGATTCTTTTCCCCAGACGTGTTTTATGTCTCCTTTGTAAACACATTGAGCGCATTTTCCTGTACAGTCGGTGCGAAAGTATTCTTGTAGTTTTATATCTAAGTACCCTCCTCCTTATTTTCCTCCACACGTTCTTGGCGATTTTCAGTCCCTTTTTCCCATATCCAAGCCAATCCCAATTCTTGTGGAGTTCTCTCCTAAACCTCGTCTGCCCAAAATTTAACCTCTAATGTTTTAATTTGTGGTCGTAACAAATTGCTCTAAGCATGTGTTTGTTCACCTTGGATTTACTCCGCAACCAGTATTTGAGTACAACGACGATTTTAACAGTGTTATGTCGTCCTGGAATGAACCCTAATTCAATACAGAAATTCCAATTCCACAGTAGAAACAGCCTTACTAAGTCCTGTAATATAATTTTATAAAATGCGTATATACCTTATTTAGTATTTCCTTTCTTGGACACCCCAAATCTCACTACTGTAGTGCATACTACGATCACCATCGCTCCATAACTGTTTTCTAATATCTGCTGGAAGATCAGGCCTCGAGCCCAGATGCCGATTACACTGTTAAGTTGTCCCCTCCTGTTAAATAATGCTTATAAATATCAATATTTTTTTTTTCCCTTCCGTTCATTTTCAACGTCGTCCCTAGAGAGTCAAAATGTTTCGCTTTTTTAAGTACTTGATCTTTGTATTTCCATTCCGCGGCTCTAAAAAAACCATAAACCGTCCCCCACTTTTTAAAGGTCATTGTTTTTTGTCTTACTAACATTTACAGTCAATCCCCAATGCCTACAGTATATTTTCCAGTAGGTCAGAACCTCTTTGCAATCCCTTGATTGTCTTTGACGATAATTAAATCATCCTGCATACAACAGGACGTGGGATTTTATCATTTCCTATCTCCTGAGTCCCTCAATTTCTCCTTCTAGCATTACGTCTGCATATCACCAACGAATAGATGAACAATAGCAATTGGTGATCAAATGCAAACTTGTATCACTCCCCGATTGGCCTTCATCTGCTCTCGTTAATGTGCCCTTGGTTACGTTTATACAAATTTAACATAGTTATAAATTGGACATTAAGGCATATTTCATCATTTATGTAGACAATCCTTTCCTGATTTTAATTTTTTTCCCCAATGCGGCTTCGGTCAACAGTATCAAATGCCATCTTAAATCAATGAGTGCACCAAAAATAATTTACACACCCCCCCTTCATTTTCATCAGATGTCACTCAATTAATGTTTCGCGAGACCAAATTCGCGTTGTCCACCGTGGAGTACCCTTCTCTAAAAACCTGCCTGATATTTTGAGAAGCCTATAGTTCCTCTTTAGCCGCATTGTCTCATGCGTTCGTATAACAAGTACTTTACAATATATTTTTGCCGAACACTGACAAGGGACAAATCCCTTCCCTGTAACTTTCTGGTATCCCCTGAGTCCCACCTTTTTCCTTGTGTATGTGGTCGGATGAGACCCTGTCTCCCAGGCTACCGGATAATCCCCTCCATTAAAAAGTTTGTTGACCGCAAGTTTTTCAAAACGTTCTAATAATTATTGTCTGATAATATGTTTCACAAGAATTTTCCCTGATATTCCATCAATTCCAGGTGCGTTACCATTCTTTAAACATTTAATGGAAGAGACCCACTTCATTTTTTCGAAATCTCCTGATCCAGTAATTTGACTATGTATTGGGGTCAGGAATCTCAACTTTATTTCTTGTTAATTAAATAAAAAGAAAACGTAGTTTTCTTTGCTTTTCATATTTATTATATAATTTCAGTGACAATCTGTTTCGTACACTGTCACCTTCTTCAGACATGTTAACAAATTATGAATTGTGTTCCACCACTTGATTACACCATTCTAATTTGTTAACATGTCTGAAGAAGGTACAGTGTAACCGAAACAGCTGTCCACTGAATTATATAATAAATATGAAAAATAAATAAACCTACGTTGTATTTTTATTTAATTAATAAATCTGGATTGTCATCAAGTAAACACCAACCAAATTGATTAATATTTTCTGATTATATCTTAACCTCTCATTTCCCAGCACCCTGTCAAAGTAACTTTTTCCATTCCCCGGGCGTTATTCTTGTCCGATTTATGGAGCTTTACTTTGAGCTCCCTTAACGCTTTCCAAATGTCCGCAATGTTCCCACTTTCATCGCGACTCTCATTTCTTCGGATTTCTTATTTTTGCCATGCTAGTTTTTTGTTTCTGCCAATTCGTTAATTCTTTCTATTCCTTTCTCTCTTGCGCATAATTTTTTCTGCTTTCATTCATCTGTGCTTTCTTTTCTAAACTTTAAAAGACTACTTTCGACAAACTTCTTCTCCTCCTTTCTACATGCATTATTGTACCACCCTTTGTCCTTCTGGTTCATTGAATTTTTCCCCTGCTTTTTGAAAATATTCTGTCAAAGTTTTAATAATTTCCTCCCCGCTAAGATCATTCAATTGCAGATCCTGTATTAGCGTTTCCAAACTCCTGATAAATTCTTCTCTCCGGTCCTCGATCCATCTGAAACGTGTAATTATTGGCCTCAATATTGTTGCCACCTCATCATTAACTGTCTCACTAATACCTTCATATTTAAAATAAGTTTGTTTGGGAAGTGGTGTGATTCGATTCTGGAAACTATACAGAAATTACTTAGGACTGGAATCATGTCTTGTGTGCATATTGAACAATCGATTACGCTACCTCCATTTTTATTAATAAATGTCAGTTCTCCATTTTTATCTTCCGCATATTTCCCATTCAGAATTTCAAGTTCAAATGCATCGCAAAACGCTAACAATTGGTTTCCTTCTGAATTTATAATCTTATCTTTGCTTCTCCTACCCTCACCTCGTGTTTCGTTATCATCTGTATTTATAGTGATATTTTCCTCCCCAATCCTACAGTTAAAGTCCCCTAAAATTATTATTCCCGCTTCCGGAAACATATCTTTTATTTCTGCGAACGAGGCAGACAATTCAACGAAAAAATTTGGATTGGCATACCTGGAATTTATTGGTTGGCGGTAAATAGGCAACAAACACATTTCTGCTCGTCCTGTATGGTAATATATACAAATGGCCTCTTTTAAAGTAATATTTACCTTTTTAATATATGGGTCTAAGTTAGCTTTATATAAAATGGCAACTCCACCTGGATATCTACCTCTCCTCCCTCTGGATTGACTGCCCTTGAAATAACCTTTCATATTACATAGATTTACGCATTCATTAGCTTTTAACCATGTTACACCTAGAGCTAATATATCAAAAGTCTCAATAAACTCTACACATCTGTCCATTGAAAGTTTTTGTTTTAACCCTTCGATATTCCATGAACCGACTGTCAACAAACCCTATTGTGTTCCCTTGTCGTTAGTCTTACCTGTATTTTTCGAACTTCCCCCTCTCAATAGTTCCTTTTCTGCGGGTAAATTCAGAAGTCTTAGTGATTTTCTTGTTTGAGGTCGTTCACCTCTTAGAGGTGGGGTATGTTTTTTGCGTTCGGCCGTTTTTTGCTGTATGTTTATTGGATTTCTGGGAGTTATTAAGGTAGTGGTCCCTCTCTCTTTCTCTCGTGTAGAATTTTCTCCCTCCTCTGCTGTAAGGAGACCACCTGCTGTTGTAGCGTCCCCTGTTGGTTTTGGGGACTCGCTGTCAATGACCTCTTCAAATTCATTTTCAGGGTTGTCCATATTTTGTAGTTGTTCCCTGCTCCAGATTCGTCCATTTATAATCAATTTATTATATTGCAGAATTGCATGGCAGCCCTGCCTCCTCGCCTCGAGCATGTGTAGCTTAAGAAAGTCCCTTTCGCGACGCACCTTCTCACTAAAGTCTTCGGCAATATTGATACCAGTCCCTTTAAAATATTTACTGTCTTTAAGGATCCAACATTTTATTTTGTAGTGTGATAATTTGCATACAATCGGTCTCTTTCCACTATTCCAACGACCTACTCTGTGCGCTCTTTCAATATCACTGTCCACCAAATCAATCCCGATTTGCGCCACTACTCTTTTAACTATAAGTTCAGTTTCCTCCCAGCTCTCCCTGTCTTCTTCATGCACTCCATATATCACAATATTATTACGGCGACTCTGGTTTTCGAGATAGTCTAATTTAGATTCCAGCCATATCAATCTGTCCTCCATCCGATGCATGTTCGTCGCAATATCACGAATTTTTTCCCCCACGTTGCACTTTTCAAACCCCTCTTTCACTTCAGTTGACAATATTTCAATCAGCTTTCTAACTTCTTCCATAATGCTTTGTCCCCTGCACACTTCAACTACTCTAACAAAAACACGTCCGCTCTTCTCGACGGCCTGACAATATCATATATATATATATATATATATATATATTATAATTAAATGTATAACATTGAGCAATGCAAGCTTAATATGGTATGATAAGAAAAATAAATGCCTGGACGGGATTCGAACCCGGATCTCTGAGTTGGATGATCTCAGAGATCTCAGAGATCCGGGTTCGAATCCCGTCCAGGCATTTATTTTTCTTATCATACCATATATATATATATATATATATATATATATGCACTGCTCAAACAATTAGAGGAACACTATGAAATATGCAAATATTTTTTCATTGGATAAAGGTACAAACATGAAATTAATAAAGTACATTATTTGTGGTTATTCATTTATTTATTTATTGCTCATGTCAGTAAAAACAAATGAATAACGCTGACAATTAACTTTTCAAATAATTCCGCTATGTAAGCAATTGAATCTTGTGCTTATTTTTCAAAGTTAAACACTCGTTATAAAGAGTTATGGTCTCCACGACATTCGATGACACTTTGGCACCTTCGTGGCATGCTCCCAATAAGATTCTGGATTTCCTCTTGCGGGATATTCTCCCATTCCTCCTTAAGAGCATCTCCAAGTTGCTGCAGAGTTTGTGGAGCTTGATGTCGGTTGCTGACCTTCCTGTCTAGAAGATCCCACAAGTGTTCAATAGGGTTGAGGTCTGGGCTGACCGCTGGCCACTCCATTACTTCAATTTCATTCCTCCTCAGGAAATCCCTGGTGACAGCCGCAGAATGTGCCCTGGCATTATCCTGCATAAACAGAAATCCAGTGCCTACTCCAATGGCAGCAGGTACTACATGCTCTTCCAGAACGTGTTCGATACACCGGACTGCATTCAGTTGCTGGGGAACAAGTACAAGGTCCGTACGATTGTTGTACATAACTCCGACCCAAACCATTATGGAACCTCCTCCGAATCTATCAATTTCCTGTACAGCCTCTGCAGAAAATCTTTCTCCTGGCCGTCCCCACACCCTCAATCGACCATCACAACGTGTAAGACGATACCTGGATTCGTCCGAGAAGAGCACAGACTCCCACTGGTTCAGGTTCCAATCACCATGGTTTTCAGCATACGTACGTCTTGCTGCCTTATGCCCATTTGTTAAGCGTGGTTTTTTAACGGGCCTTTTGTGGACGAATATTCTCTTTCCTTAATCTGTTCCTTATGGTTTGGTCTGAAACCCGGATTCCGGAAGCCATATGAAGGTCATTCTGCAGGTCTTTTGCAGTTTTGGTACGCTGTCGAAGAGCAGAAAGAACAACGTATCTGTCATCCTGGGGGCTTGTTTTAAATTTACGACCCTTGCCACGTCTTCTACAATACTGACCTGTCTCTCTGTGCCTGTTGCGTAATCTTGACACCACGGAAGGAGAAACCCCAAGCTCTTTAGCCACCTGTCGCAGAGATTGACCTTGTCGTAAAAGATGTAGAGCATGATACACTTCAAACTCATTTAAGTGCCTCATTTTGTGAGAGACTTCAATAAACAAAGCAATAATCAACATTCGTCACTATAGCAACATCAGGAAGCTTACCAATTATAAGTGGCCAGTGCCTTCCAAAATAAAAAAATTCTCTATATTTGTTATTTGAGGTAATTTTTCTGTATTTAGGTCATGGATTTGTATCCAATGATAAAATTAATAATTCAATTTATATATTGTCCAACTTTCAGCATCACAGCTTTAAAAAATAATTACTTATTCAATTTATTACAAGTGTTCCTCTAATTGTTTTGAGTAGTGTATATATATTATGTTTACACATTTGTCTGCGTCTAAAGTTTTACATTCCTTCTCAACTCCTTCTATCCATCCACTCCATATTCTCCAGTCCACTTATTCTAGTCCAGTTCTCATTCGTTGCATGAACGAGTTTCGAGGTCTTCCATTCTTTCTTCTTCCAGGTGGACACCATTTCAATGTCTTCCTGGATAACGTTTCTTCTTGCATTTGTTGTATACATGCACATACCATTTGAATTGCTTATATCTTATATAATTTACTATACAATATTTAATATTGATTTTTTCTCGTATGACTTTATTTCATTCCTTTTGTAATTTTTAACATCTTGCTGATCTCCTCAACAAATCAATTTCCATAGGCATAATAATGATAATAAGTTTTGTTTAAACTGTTTGAGTTTAGACCTTAAAACCTTATCTTCCACTTAATCAGTATAAAAAGACGTACAATGATATGTACTGCATAATTTATAAAGCTAATATTAAATACTATAAACTCCAAAATAACCACTTGAAATTAAATTTAAAAAATAGGCTGTATTTGCACTTCTAATTACCCTTGATTTTTCAGTTTATTGTTGTAAACTATAGGTCTTCTTCTGCATTTACTAACTTTTTTATTAATTTAAACTTTTTCAAACAATTTTTGTAACATTATTAGACAATTTTCAAGTATTTATTTAAGTACGCAAATCGCAATATTAAAACACTGTTAGACAATATTGTGATGCTAACTGCTATTTTCTCCACAGTGTATATTACTTAGTCTATGATTGTTTAATCGCTGGTTTGTGTTATCGCTAGTTGTAACAGCGTTATGAAGTGGTAAGTGTACAAACCATTTTTAATAAACGTTTGATCATTTTAATATTATTGATATACTTCTTTAACATAAATTTAGGGATTTATTGCAAAGATGGGTCATATAAATTTCATAGCACGTGTTGCCATCTAGCATAAGCTGTATGAACTTTAGTACGATATCAATAATAATCGAAATGTGGTTCGATGGTGGGTTATCGCTGGCTCTACAATCTTTGGCGCATGCGCACTGTTCTTCTATAGGACTTTGAATATATATCAGATACGTTTAAGTGCAGTTTTTTTCCAAAAAAAATATTTAAATTCTTCAGCAGTCGTCATGTAGAAATACTTACTTACTCACTGGCACTATCGAACCCGTAGGTTCATGGCCGCGCGGACATAAGCTCTCCATACATCCCTATCCTGAGCTAATGCTTTCCAATCATTCCCTGTATATCTGCTTCCCTCAAATCATAGTTAATTTTGTTCTCCCACCTCATTCTTGGTCTACCAACTGGGCGTTTTCCTTATGGCTTTCCTACAAGAAATTTCCATGCAGGTCTTTCATTACCCATACGCGCAACATGTCCTGCCCATCGCAGTCTATGAGACTTAACTGTTCTTATTATGTCTGGCTTCCTATAAAGACCATGTAGTTCATTGTTATGTAGTCTTCTCCATTCACCTGTCTGTTCATCTCTCTTTGGTCCAAAAATGTTCCTAAGAACTTTATTCTCAAATACTCGTAATCTCCTTTCCTCCCTTAAAGTAAGAGTCCATGTTTCGCACCCATATAATATATCTGGTAGAATAATAGTTTTATATATTTTCAGCTTAAGGTTTTTTGAAAGGAGTTGAGACATCAAAAGTCTCTGCAATGCATAATAGCATGCATTTTCACATGTAGAAATACATTGTCATTTTTAAAGTAACTCATGGCGTTAAAAAATACAAAATGAAAGCAACACTAATGAAGAGATTTTAGGAATTACATAAAAATTCTGCTTGAAAGAGACTAATGTTCGGCAAATAAAAAAATATTTAAATGTTATGTAAAATCTAATCAATATGACAAAAACCAGACTAAATTAAATATTAATATTGTTTTTTAAAACTATTAATGCCATTGCTTGCTTTGAATAAAGTATTTTTTTTGCGCGATAGTGCGTTTTGTCGTACTTACCAAACAATGGCGACCATTATTGAAAGTTTAACTTCCTACATTTCGGGGGTTGTCAACCTAAATAACTGTACTGTAATATTACATTTACACCCACGTGCGGGAAGTAAAACCACTGCCGTCTATGTATACTACGTACAATGTATATAGAGAAAATATCCAAAAGGTAGTGTTAATATACATTATACGAAACAAACCACTGCATTTTAAATGAACTGAACTTTATTTGAAACTATATAAAACAATAAATACGTTCTTGCGGCCATGTTATCAATAATATCGTTTTCAAGGCCTCCTGTTGTTTTAACTAATAAGCATTGCCCACACTGTTAACATTACTCAACTGTTTATAATGAACGCAAATATTTCCAACAAATAAGTTATTTTACCATTATATATCATTTTGAAAACACCATCGTGCAAAAATAATGTACAACGCACGTTTGTGAAGTGTTTTACAGAATATTTCCTCGATTCTGTAAAAACCACTTCCCAAACTTGCATCGTAATATAGTATTATTTAAAATATATATTAGTAAAATGTTCGTGGTTTTCATGTTTATAGCTATGTTTTATATATGTTTCTATATTATTAAATACACGGCCGGTACACCGTTCAAAACAATACAGATGTTCTTACATCTATTCTATATCCCATTTGTTATATTGAAGAAATACTAATTTCAGGAAGGAATTTCGAAACGCTTAGAAGATTTTTTTAACCGATGTTTAAATAGTTACGGACGACTGAGATCTCAGGTACCATTTTACAGTTTTGACCAATTAATTCTGAAAACTCCAAATTAAATTAAAAGAACACTTGAGAATCCAGCCTTGTGATTTAAATTGATTGTGAGTGTTCAAGGATATTTGAAACATGATATTACGCCAATTATCAGAATTATCCAGCTTCATACCGTTCGCACAGACTTATTAAATAAGAAAAAATACATTTCAAAAGTTATGTTGAAATTCTCTCTTCTATTCAAACTAAATGTTTATTGATTTTATACAAACGAGCGACATAATAATCTAAAACATTATTATTAGCGCATGAGGTTGAAAATGTTGAATACTTGAAGAGCTGTAAAATAAATACCAAAATATTCTATGTTAAATTGAATTATAGAAAAATTAATGCCGTAGTAGGGATTTGAATACAGAACTTCTAATTCTATACGTCAGTGCGTTACTAACCACGCTATCTAGGCATATTAGCACAAACATTAATTTTTCTTTCCTTATATACAATTCTGGTCAGCCGCGGTGGTCTAGTGGTTATGCTCCTTGCCTCTGATCCCGAGGGTCGTGGGTTCAAACCCGGCCGGGATCGATGGATCTTTTTAGGATGGAAAAATCCAAGGGCAAGTCCTCCGAGAGGGACTTTAAGCCGTGGGTCCCGAGTCTGAAGATTTTCATGCTCGTAAAAAATCCTTAAGCCAGGATGAAAAGGCCTCTAAGCAAACTTAACGAATTTTCCCGTCCTAGTACGATCTTGGTTTCCTAGATGTCAGTATGAGACTGAACGCTGACCACGGACCACTCAAAATTACATCTATACGAGAACATGTGTAACTAAATTAGTATGGTTCAAATTCTTCCCCTGTAGGGGGAAAGCGCCTAAATCTCTGTTAAGGGAAAACATTGACTTACAATACAATACAATACAATACAATATAGAATTCTCAAACAATAAGAGGCAGTGGGAAGCGCACCCGCATTGCCATCTTACGGCTTCTATTAGAAGAAGGCGTTTTTAATGAAAATATTTTTACTTTATAGTAGTAAAATGATATATATATATATATATATATATATATATATATATGTATTATGTGCGTGTGTGTGATACTGTAAATTTTCCGCGGATGTAAGTATGTTTAACAAAGTTTACTTGGGTTTTCCGCTTCATGTATTAGTCAAGGTCGGCCTCTCGCCACTGATTCGGACGTTTCGGCATGATCCCACATGCCGAAACGTCGGTATCACTGGCCAGAGGCCGACCTTTAATCCATGACGCGGAAAAAAAAATCAAGAATACTTTCTTAATTATATTAATATATATTACACATATATATATAATATATATATATGCTAATATTCGGACTGTAAGAGAACTCTACAGATAAACTTGTTGTACAAGGATACTGTTTGAGTCTTTTGATATAAGGAATCCATGATCTCCGGTGATATATTACATAGTGAAGTGGTGTTTTCATGCGATAGACATGTAGCATGCCCTTTGGATGGTGAAGAGATGCGTTCCGACAGATTAGTAAGAAACGTTAAAAAATAGTCTATCTATAATTATCTGTAGTAATTAGGCCTCCTATAAATACTATAGCATGCTACATGTTTAAATAAACAATATATTGTAAGTCACCGGACGTTGGATAACTTATATGAAGTGTCCAGGGAAAGAATCGGGTAAGTCACTTTTTTCCCCGAAATGGAGTGCATTCTCCAAGAAAAGGACTACCTTCTAGAAGCGTTAAATAGTAAAATAAATATATTAGTCATGGGTTTATATTCCTTCATAATTTGGCATATAGACAAATAAGTAGGCGCGTTGCATAATTAAAAATCCGTTTTCTAGGTGTCATGAAAAAATACATACCAGATTTTTTCCCCCCTGTATGCTTCAAATGAAAAACACTCTGGGAAATTCCCGAAATAAAGCGTGAACGTTTGTCGGTAGAGTTCTGTTCATTCCCACATATTCCCATGTTCAATTATATAGAGACAAAATGTAATCCTACTTTCAATAAATTTGCAAATAATTTTCTATAATTTCTCTTCCATTACAGTTGAATTAAATACCAAGTAAAACATTCTAAATAAGGTTGAACATGGGAAAGTAAATACGAAATTTCCCTTCCCAATTCTATTCTCTCTTCGATTATCCTTTCCCACTTCCCATGCCAAAAACACTTTATTGTTTTTCACCTTCCATTATGGGACTATTGTTTGGCTGGTATCGACCGGCTTTTGTTTAGCGAGCAGAGATGAGCAACTTCCTGCACCAGAGAACAGAATGTTGGAAACTTTTCTGATTGTTACAACGCCCCCCTGTAATCATTATTATACCCGTGTTAGAACAAGACTATTCAATTAATGTGTAAACCATGTTACTTCTCAAAGCTTTCTCTTATGTCTGTCTTGATAAACTAACATTTGGCATTAAACTTGTCTCGTAGAATTGAGATACCATCATACAATAACAGCAAAGTAAGTATTGTACCTTCTCTACAAGAAATATTGACCATGCACTCGTGTTTCAAAATATAACTCATTTTATCCTAAGTAATGTCCACAGTGATGTTCCAAATCATCGATAAATTCACAAGTCATGAAATGTCGAATGATTTATCCATAGAATTTGGAAATGAAGAGTGGCATTTGTTAGACCTATTCATGAATAAAATTAGAAGCTATTTACCCAAAATTATTATTTAAATATAGTATATTAAAATATTTATAATACTTAATGTAAACGGGCGTTTGTTTGAAAATAAATCAGAAGTAGTGGTTATTTTTATTTGTTTATCCCACTGCAACTTGATCATATTATTTGTCAAATAGTATCACAATATAGTAAGAATGCACCCTATTGTGGGACAAAATTAAACATACTATCCTGTATATTATAGGTTATTAATTTATTAAAAAAAAACAATCAATAAAATAATTTTTAAAACACAATTATTGAACACACGATTATCAATGTGTAATTCGAAGGGTCTGTTCATTGTTATTTATATTCGATTGTATTTGTTGGAGAGTCAGTCACTGCAAAAATAATGCTCTGACCTGTTCAGAATATTAAAAAAGGAGGAGCTTTCTTTATCACAAAAGCAGGAGCTTGGTAACAGAATTCGATAAAGAGCGAAGTGAAACACGACTGTCATTAGATGTAAAACAAATTTATTGAAACACGATTGGTCATTAACTCCCATTTGGGATATGAGTTAAATAGTCAATTACAAACTTCAGGGAGACCAGTTCGTAATAATTATAACTCCAAAGGACTTGATTCATAAAATGCTTATTTTATTATTATTATTACTAGCTAATGTCCAGCCCCGTAGTGCATTGTTACACCTAAATAAATTAAATATGAATTTAATTTTGCATTTCAGGAATTTATATATTTAATGACATCCAAATTGGAAAGGTAATGTTAATGTAGGTATAAGAATGGACGGTTTTAAAATATTAAATGTTTTAATGTATGCTGACGATTGGTTATTATTCAAGAAAATGAAAATAATTTGCAATACTCTTTACATCAATTAAATCAGTTATGCCAAGAATATAATTTTAAAATATCAAAAGAAAAAACAAAAATAATGGCATTTTGGGGAAGTGAAAACATATAAGATCTAAAATCATAATAGACAACAAACCTCTGGAACAATTAACAAATTTTAAATTATTTGAGTTGTAATTTTACTATCAACACAAAAACTGAAAGAGACCTAAATATGAAACTGTCAAGATTTTAAATGATATGTCGAACTATAAACAGAACATTAAAGAACAAAACAAAAGAGATACCAGATTGAAGTTTTATAAAACAGTGGCAGTTCCTGCTTTACTTTATTGGGAGTGAAACCAGGGTAAGACCAAAAAAATTAGAATGTAGAATACAAAGCGTAGAAATTAACTTCCTTAGAAGAATAAATGGCTGCACAAGAATGGATCGGATAAAGAATGAAGATATAAGAATAGAGTTTAAATATATATATATAATATAATATATATATATATATAAGTAAAGTGATCCCACAACAGGCCTCGGGCAGCCCTTGGGGTAGTAGGAGGTTAAGGCTCCCACTTTTTCTAGACAATCGGCACTTTATGTCAGCCGGGTTGTCAGCCTGCGTGACGGCCGCCTTCACCCCCAGAACAAGCGTATGGTACTCATTTCCGTTAGAGGCTGAGTCGACCCCAGGGCCATAGTGCCGCCAGAGGGTTTGGGTCAGTTTAAAAATCCTGACCCCAACGGGACTTGAACCCTCGACCCTCCGGCTTGTAGCTCAGCACCTTAACCACTACGCTACGGCGCGTGCCCCATATATATAATATATACTATATATATATATCCATTGAATGATAAAATCAAAGAATAAATCAAAGAATATAGAGAAAAATGGTATAGATATGTAGAAAGAATGAATGTAACAAGATTGCCAAAAGCAGCAATTAACTACAAGCCAAGAGGTTCAAGGAATGTAGGAAGGCCAGTGAAAAGATGGACAGAACAACTTTGATGCGGAACAGGCATTTGCCTAGCCCGTGAAGTGAAGAAGAAGAAGAAGAAAAACTCTTACACCTGATTTTTAGAGCATAAAAGCAGCTAAACCCTCGCCGTACCTGAAAAATTGTATACACAAAGTTACATATTGTGACGAATCAAACATGGCGGTTTGCTAGAGTCAATTCTTATTTTCGAATTTCAAGTAAATCCCCACTTCTGATGATCGGATTTCGCGAGTTTTAGATAATATCCACCTCGGTGTATTTTAATAGCATATACTGAGTTTAGTTGTGAAACATGGAAAATTGCGACAGTTACATTAATTTTTAATTTTCGTTTCAGATGAACTCCTACACTTAAATAATTTAGAACATAATAATAATAATGATAATAATAATAATAATAATAATAATAATAATAATAATATAATAAATATAATAATAACAACAATAACAATAATAATAATAATAATAATTCATTTATTTTGAAAATTTTCCTCATCATTGAGGGTTTTCTCCAACTAATCTTAATAATTTTCATGAGTTTAAAACAATACATAAATGACGACATACTTATATACGATCAGTTTATAACAAACATTCACAAATGTCCCCTCAATTAAAGTTCTCCATAATAATAATATTAATAATAATAATAATAATAAATATAATAATAACAACAATAACAACAATAATAATAATAATAATATAATAATAATATAATAATTCATTTATTTTGAAAATTTTCCTCATCATTGAGGGTTTTCTCCAACTAATCTTAATAATTTTCATGAGTTTAAAACAATACATAAATGACGACATACTTATATACGATCAGTTTTATAACAAACATTCACAAATGTCCCCTTAATTAAAGTTCTCCAATAATAATAATAATAATTAATAAATAATAATAATAATAATAATAATAATAATAATAATAACAATAATAATATAATAATAATAATAATAATATATTTTTTACCAATCCACGGTAATGAAAATTTCTGGTAGTTTTTCTCCCGGCAGGCATTTCTTAAGTTGGGCACCTCAGAAGGCTGAGTTAAGTTACCCCGTTGTACGATAGGTGATGCATGATAATGAAGCGTCAGGAGAGTCCTATAAACCTAAATTTAACCTAAATCCAGACAATGGGCGACCATAGGAATAATTTCCTTGAAAAAACCGTGGTCTGCCCGGATATTGAACTCGGGGCCCCACTAACTACAGTCAGATGCTATGACCACTAGCCCATGAGGCTGGACATATTGTTATATTATTTATTTCATTCTCGGTGGATTAGTGATTTTGCTCCTTGCCTATGGTTCCCAAAGTCGCGGGTTGAAACCCGGGTCGATAGTTTTTTTGAGACGCAAAAAATCGAAGAAGAAGCAAGTCCTCCTGGAGGGACTTCAAGCTGTGGATCCCGACTTCGAACATTTTCATGCTCCTAAAAGATCCTTAAGCCTAAGTAAGGAGGCACCTATGCAAAATTTACCGACATCAACGTCCTAATAACAACTTAGTTGCCTGTTACATAATCTCATTGGGTCGGTGTGTTGACCGCATGCCATAAAATGACGTCTATGAGTAAATAAGGTAACTAAAAATTAACTTGGCTTAGTAACTCCTTACAAAGGAGAGGATATGGATCAACAATGGGCTAAGTCATTATAGATAGATTATTAATTAATATAAAATAACAGTTTTCTTTTTATGTAATTAATAAATATGGATTTTCATCAAGTGAAACACAAACTCAATTGATTATAGATACATTTATTTCATTCTAGTAGGAACAATGGTTGTTGTCAGCAGTAATTTCGCTTTTAGTATAAATGACTGTTATTTCTATAATGAACTATTTAATTCATGCCCCAAATGGGAATCAATGACCAATCGTTTCAATGGATTTTGTTTTACAACCAATCACAGTCGTGTTTCACCTCCATATTTATCTACTTGCGTTTATCATATTAAAGAGAGCTCCTCCTTTTCTTAATATTCTAAACAGGTCAGATCATTATTTTGCAGTGACTGACTCCCAAACAAATACGTTGACTATAGCAAATAATGAACAGATTCTTTCGAACTACACATTTTATAATTGTGTGCTCAATAATGGACTTTTTAAATAATGATTTTACGGAGTTGTTTCCTAAAAAATAATTAATAACCTGTAATGTTCGTTATAGTATAAAGTTTGATGTGTTTCATTTTGTCTCCATTACTACGCATTCTTACAATATTACGATCCTATTTGGCTATAAATAAAATTATCTAGTTGCAGCTGATAAACAAAATAACTATAAACCAAACATTTCTCATTTGTTTTCAAACATCGCCGTTGACATTAAATATATAAATATCTTAAAATAACTATATTTAAATAACGATTTGTGAGTAAACAGCTTAATTTTACTCGTTAAATAGTCCTAACAAATGCTACTCTTGATTTCTCAAATCCTCTACATAAATTCACTCTTTACTGCGTGATTCGCCAATTATCGATAATTTGGAAATCACTCGTGGCATTACTGTACTTATAATAAAAAAGTCCACCGCTGTGGTCTCGAGGTAGCGTGCTGCCTTGTCACGCAGCGGGCCCGGGTTCGATTCCCCTGTCGGGGCAGTTTTTCTGGGTGAGGTTTTTATCGAGGTTTTTCCTCACCTGTTAAGACAAATGTCAGGAAAACATAAGGCCCAAACGGTCCCCGAAATCATACGGCCACCATCATTATTATCATCATTGTCCATCATCCTTCACCGGTTTGGAAAGCAACGGGATGCTACCACACCTACAATTCCCTAGTAAAGCTTGCAAGCATAGCATGAAAATGCTATGATTGCAGTGAAAGATCTGCTCTCGGGCAGAATTACTATGGATGGATATGTAAAAAGTTTAATTACTGTTTAATTTGAATTAACAGTAATATAAAATTGGATGGTCAAAACAATTGAATTATTGTATTGTTAGCACAAAAGAGAGTTGAAGAAAATCAAACATTATCTAGTAGATTGGAATTGGTGTTCTAAAACAATTTACATTAGGGCTAAATTGAAAATTGAATAATTAGAGGTAAGATATAGTAAGTTGATTTTTTTTTATTTAGCTGGTGGAGTAGTTAGTTCATGTGGCCTTCTCTTCCACTCAACCAGGGAAAAACATACGTTACATTAGAATATAGCAATCACAATTAACTCTAATATTAAATGAGGATTTCGTTCTTAACCAAAAAACCAGGAACGAAGAATAGAATCGTCAGAAATGAGGTTTCTGAGGAGTGTGGCTGGCTATACAATAATGGATCAAAGGCGAAGAGGGGATATTCGAAGAGAACTGAATATATTCAAACTATTAAATAGAATTACACAATACAGAGATGAAAGGATGGACCACATGAATCGGATGGATAACAATAGAATTCCGAAACAGATTCTTCATTACAAACCACTAGGACGAAGAAATGTTGGAAGACCCAGTAAAAGATGGATAGATGAACTCTAACATGAGATCGGAACAGACCAGCAGGTCTAATCCATGATGCTGATGATGATTAATGAAGATTTGATCAATACGATAATATCTATAAGATTAAGATTGAAAATACAATAATGTTAACGATAATTAAAATTAAAACTAAAGCTAATAACAAAATATGTAAAATCAGGTAAATAAAATTTTGGTAGACTAACCTTACCTAATGTACAAAATAAAAAATTAAAAAATACATATATAATGAATTTATGGATTATATAATATTTAAACAAACAATTGAAAAATTTGTTAATCTCAATATTATTTCATAAAATAGTTTATTAATTGTTAAAATAATACTATCAATTATGTGTATAAGTTAGTTATTAAATAATTATTATTTTGTTTTTGAACAATGTTATAGTTTGACAGTCTCTGACATAGGGCGGCAGGGAGAACGGCTGAAAATCGTACTTTAAGTATTACTGATAAATAGATCAGAACTCCCCAAGTCTTGTGGACCACTACTAACAAGTGTGAGATTTATCGTCCCCTTCCCGTAGAGGAAATGTTCTTTAATCTAACTTCTAACGCCATCCTCCTTTCTCTAATATATCTTCTTTATGTATCCTTCCTCACTGTCCTATAGCCTCAATGGCAAGGCGGGTGTGGTTAATAACCCAATTTTTCTCCCAATATGACTTCTGACTGCCTCTATCAGATATTCCCTGCACATATCCCTAAACTAAGTACAGAGGTCTCAAACCTTTAGGGTCAAAATTATACAGATAGCATAATACCCATGAATTGTGTAATGGTGTGAAGAAATAGTTGGAAATACATTTTTCTGGAGTCACGATATCTTGGGTGAAGACAATTTGTATGTAAGATTATTTCGTTTTCATTGAAACGCCTAACGTTTGTAAATGCTACATTACAAAAACAAGTAAATAAAAATAAAAAATCTACACAATAATTAGAGCTTTGAAGGAAAATTAACATCAGAAAGTTGAGTCGGTAGAGTTTTAAACAGTTTTCCCACATTAGTAATGATTGTTTATATCCTAGTGTCCCACCACTATTTAATGTCCCATATTCATAGGAACATTTTCTTGTGTTTGAGCCTTTGGCATGGATTCTCTGAAGTAGTCCCGCCCGGAAAACGAAATGGATCACTGTTTGACCTCCAGAAAATTGTACTGTATTGTAGTGGAACCTATGCCCGCGCTTCGTGACAGTTTATTTTTACAATGAAAAAATCATCACCCTTTCGACCAAGGTACTTATTTAGCCTGGCTTATCGCCTTCTACCTGTTCGGCTTGGGTAAATCTTTCGGCAGTAATTGTACCACCGACATAGCTCTCGGGTTCATTTAAGTAGTAGTAGTAGTAGTAGTAGGACTTTATTAGACAAAAAGTAAGATATTTACAATATTATTTACAAATATGGGTTCGCACGGGCAGTAAGCCGTACGTGCTGTTGACAGTCCGTTACAATAAAGTAATTAATTGGTACTAGTGTAAAGAAAAATAACAAAATACAGCAATAACATTACAATTAAATAAAGAAAACACAATAAAAACTATTACCATTAAATAATAAACACAATAGCATTATTCACTAAAAACATTAACATTACAATTACATAAAGAAAACACAATAATGTTACAATTAAGTAATAACACAATAGCAATAACATTACAATTACATAAAGAAAACACAATAATAATATTACAATTAAATAATAACACAATAGCATTATACACTAAAAAAACATTAACATTACAATTACATAAAGAAAACACATTAATATTACAATTAGATAATAACACAACAGCATTATTCATTTAAGTATGCAAAGCCACTCCTCTCTTAGACTGCGATGGGCAGGACATGTAGCACGAATGGGGGGAAATGAAAAAAGGGCGTGGAAGTTTCTTGTAGGAAAACCAGAGAGAAAACGCCCAGTTGGTAGACCAAGAATGATGTGGGAGAATAACATTAACCAAGATATCAGGGAAATAGATTACACAGGGAATGATTGGAAAACATTAACTCAGGATAGGGATGTATGGAGGGCTTATGTCCGCGCGACATGAACCTACGGGTTCGATAGTGCCAGTGAGTAAGTAAGTAAGCATTTAAACTAACCATTTAACAAGGCTTTTAAAATTTTAAGCACTATTATTAAAGTGCCGGTATTCTTCGTGATTCCGTTGGATGTGACTTATGGAAGTAATCATAAATGCCTACCCCGAGAATGTAACGCGTAGTGTCCTGTGAAAATGAAATAATTAGTTCTTAAAAACATATTAGACCTATTTAAAAAATCTGGGCTTCTTGGCCGTGATCATGAAATGTTTGTTAGTATTTTCGTATGATGACAATCTTTAACATCTGTGACTAGCGTTAAAATTCAAATCCGGGAGTGAAATGACTGATATATTTTGCACACAGCCTCTTTTTTCAGGCTTCAGGTTATTTTTAATGGAATAAATCTATAACTCGAGACCCATGACTGCAGTTACTTTTCCGATGGAGTCATGCTCAGGGTTTTCATGCCATTAGAAATCCATATATCCCAGCCGGGCTTGATTTCGTGAATTTCGAAATGGAAACTTGTTTTTGTAACCACCATCAAGTAAAACATTAAAATAAATCCAAAAGTATCATTAACTACAATCCAAGAGCTTCAAGGAATGTAAGGTGGTCAGTGAAAAGATGGACAGAATAACTGTGAGGCGGAATAGGTAATTTGCCTAGCCCGTGAAGTGAAGAAGGAGAAGAAGAAGAAGAAGAAGAAGAATTAAATTAAATACCTTGGCAGGTGCTGTATTTCTCAACTAGGTTACATTTTTTTTAAATTGTAGGTCTCAGAAATCGGCTTTCATCTTCAGCAGAAGGAAAAGTGCTACTGTCATTTTGTATAATTTCATGTAGAGAATTGTATTTTCTTAGTGTCTTCTCCTTCTTCTTCACTTCACGGGCTAGGCAAATAACCTGTTCCGACTAACAGTTGTCCTCTCCTACATTCCTTGAATCTCTGGCGTGTAGTTAAATGCTGCTTTTGGTAATCTTGTTACATTCATTCTTTCTACATGTCTAAAGCATTTTCTCTATATTTTTGATTTTATCATTCAATGGATATATATTTAACTCTGTTCTTATATCTTCATTCATTAACCGATCCATTCTTGTGCAGCTTTTTGTTCTTCTAAGGAAGTTAATTTCAACGCTTTGTATTCTACTTTGTAATTTTGTGGTCATTACCCAAGTTTTACTCCCATAAAGTAATACAGGAACTGCCAATGTTTTATAAAAATCTTGGTGTGTTCTCTTTAAAATGAAATTATGCAAAATGACAGTAACGTATATCCTTCAGCTGTAGATGGAAGCCTGTTTCTGAAAGGCTAGAGTTAAAAAAACAACCTAGTTGAGGACGAACGTCACCTACTAAGATATTTATTTATCTTAATATTTTACTTAATTATTATTTACCTGTCCACCGCTGTGGTCTCGAGATAGCGCGTTGCATTGTCACGCAGCGGGCCCGGGTTCGATCCCCGGTCGGGGCAGTTTTTCTGGGAGAGGTTTTTATCGGGCTTTTTCCTCACCTGTAAGACAAATGTCAGGAAAACTTTAAGGCCCAAAAGGTCGCCGAAATCAAATGGCCATCATCATCATCACTATCCTTATCTTTATCATCATCATCATCATCATCCTTCACCGGTGTGGAAAGCAACAGGAAGCTACCACACGTACAATTCCCTAGTAAAGCTGCAAGCATAGCATGAAAATGCTATGATTGCAGTGAAGGACCTGCCTTCGGGCAGAATTACTATGGATGGATGGATTATTCACCTCAACGGAATGTTATTATGACTTTTAGTAACCGCCATTCAGTCAGGACATAGCCTATGCCATAACTAGAACAAAATATGAGTGACGATTAAGTACGTTAGTAGCTTTTTATAAATGGCAGTATAGTCTTATAGAACAATTGAGAAGGGCGATAAGGCGCTTAACTACTTGAATCAGAAGTCGAAACTCGAAAAGCTTCCCTCCGGCGTAAAAGAGCATACAAAAAAGTAAGTAAAACCTTGATGACGTATTCTGTAGTAACCTCGAGGCAAAACATTAATCAATCAACAGTATAGTTGGTAGTTGTGACCCATGCCGCTAGGGAACCGTTATGGCCAGATTGCTATTGTATTATTTAAACACAATCACTGCATCCCACACCCCCTTACACTACCCCCATACCCCCATACAACCCTTCGCTTCCTTCCGCATTCAATTCCATACAACGTTCCAAAACTCCCCCACACCACTTACAACATCCACAAGCGAAAATAAATTACATAACGCTTCCAGTCCCTCTATATAGTGGCCTATTTATTTCTCATGAACACAACATTCACAGGAACTGCCCCCTCCCCACTTTCTCTTTTAGATTTATAACTTGAATGTGTGTGTACAGGCAGCAGACATCATTCTGTTCAGTCAAACACTGAAAGCCGCCAATTTTAAACCAACATTTAATTTCAGACCCATTTATACAAAATAACATACTCCAGCAAATTTCTAACTTCAACTTGCCAGGTTCAATTATTATTTTTATTGCTATTATTATTATTATTATTATTATTATTATTATTATTATTATTATTATTACTGCTACTATTATTATTGTTATTAATATTGTTATTATTCTTAATGTTATTATTATATTCACGCAACAACAGAACAGATTTATTTTCCCAGCGGGGGAAAAAAAAACCTAATAAAAAAATTAAACGATTTTATGTTTTTCGCAAATCGATTTAAGAATAAGAATACATTTTATTTACCAATAAATGTTGTATACAGTATTGATACTCGAATGAACAGGTGCTCGTGATCGGGTGCAGTTCAGTTACACGAATAATACAAATAGAATATATACATTTAAAATCAGGGCCCACATTCATTTTTACTTAAATTATGATACATCCAAATAAAAAATTATAATGTGTTGGAAATAAGACTTACCCTAACAAAATAATTAGTCCAATGGGGAATGATATACATAAAATAATATAATAATATAAACCATGTAATGTGACTTAGATCTGCTGAAATGAGATATCTTCGGAGGACTGCAGGATACACACTACTAGATCACAAAAAAAAATGAAGACATCTTAGAAGAATTACACATGGAATCTTTAGAAAACAAAATTTCTGATTATAAGTCAAGATGGATGCAACATGTTCATCGAATGGAAGATCACAGAATACCCAAACAAATGTTAAGATATCAACCTGCAGGAAGAAGAAGACCAGGACGTCCACTCAAAAGACTTTTGGATGGTATTTCTCTTGAGGCAGAAACAGGTCAACGAATGTCCTAAATTCGTGAATGTACTATGATGATGATGATGATGATGTAATGTGATGGATTAAAACCAATAATACAGAAGAAAGTAATTAGAAAATGTATAGAAAAAGTAGAAAGCATTATAAATACAAAGGTCTAAAGTACAGTTTGATATAAAACAAATAAATATCCTCTACTCGTGTCCAACTCAGGGTCGGGTCGAGGAATGAGATGAGATGTACCCCCTGTATATAGGTATATTAATGACAAGGGTGTCGGCCGACCACGCCAGACGCACCACCATCAAGAGGGCAGATGAATGAAATGGATCGAAATGGATGATAGGAATATGGAGAACTGTTTAAATGAAATTGTGGCAGGGGAAAACGGGAGACAACTACGAGAAAAACATGCCCAAGTTCCGTATCGTCCACCACGAAACCCACATGGAGTGGCCGAGACTCGATCTCGGGATCCCAGTGGTGATAGACGAGCGTCTAACCGCTTGCGCCACGGAGTCGCTTACAGCGTAATACATTTGTTTTTAATTTTCCTAAAGAGTTTATTTTTCTCCATAGTGTGACAGGGCTAGAAGACCCTTGGCCTACCAGCCAGCTGTTGGCCTCTTCCACATGTGTGTTAATCGCAGATAATATGTGATACGTAGCTAGCATGTTGGACCCCCCAGCCGTTATACCTCATTTCTCATCTAGATCCGCTCTTATTTTAACTACCCAAATCATTCGCAAAACTGGTTGGTCACTGGTCCCATATTGGCTGAAATTTCATGAGAACATTTCTACCCCAATGAGGACTCGAACAAGCTGAAGTCTCTTAGTTCTGCACCAAGTCATTATGACATAACTCACTTGACTACGGCATGGGACACATGAGAACTTGGGTATTAAAATGGGCCATACACATTATGTCACATTTTGGGAAAACTGAAATGTTCTTGTATATACTGGTTTAAATCATATATTATAAAAAGTATATATAGATAAAAAATATTTATTTTAATAGACATTTGGCAGCACTAGAAACATACAATTACAAACATAAATACACTCTTGAGCTACCAGTAGGTATGCTCACTTGTAAATGCATAAAAAATGGACGTGACAATATTTAATACGTATAAAATTCATATATTTAAAATAAATAACTTTATTATTTTGAAAATAATATTTTTTGTGCAAAGTTTATTAAATTGGGAAACATTGTCTTCTTTTTAAACTTTCATTTAAATCATGGATTAATTTCAGCCATATTAATAAAATACTTAAAATGTATGGTATATACTGGTCTATATTACATATTTATTTTTATATGTAGACATATTTTATGTTATATGTATTCCATATTTATAATGCTATGACCTTTTTTATTTTATTCATATCATGGAGAGGCTTAAAAACATTAATTTCTCTGAGAACGTCTAGCAATATAAAAAAAGAACGACGTTATATATATATATATATATATATATATATATTCAACGGCATTAAATGTATTACAATATACCCTGTAACAAAAATTTTAACATTTTTTTTTATTTGAGACTTCAGTTGTATGTGTCTTGCAAGCACTCGAATGTTTTAGTTACCTTCAGAAGAAAGCCTTACTCTGGGTGTTTTTACGATCTTAAAATTTATAAGAGCATAATACAGAATATTTTGTTATATGGAAACGAAACTTGGTCTTTGACGAATTACAAAAGAATAAATTAGAACGGTTGAATTTGATTATTTTAGAAGAAGCCTCCAAAAAACAAGACAGGATAAAATAAGAAATGAATTCCTTTGGAGAGAAATTAATGTCACCACATCTGTTGTTAAGAGTATTGAAAATCAAACGCTTAAATGGTATGCCATGTACAAAGAATGGAAAATGAAAGATGACCAAAAAAATATACCAATGGTCACCCCCTGGAAGAAACAAATATGGCAGACCAAGATGGAAATGGAAAACCTACGTCAGAACCATAATGGATGATAGGAATTTGGAAGGGAGATTGGAATGATAGAGATAAATGGAAACTGAAGAAGGCAAACCTATGAGTGGGGGAAAGCCGAAGAAGAAGAAAATTCAATAGATCTCTAATGAATTTGAAATTGCAAACCTTACGGTCCATATATTAAGCATGGTAAATGGTAGACAGTGGTCCGAAAAAATATAGGAGGGAGAACTAAAAGTAACTATTTAACATTGATGGATAAAATGTACATAGAGAGAGTCATTTTTATTTGCTTTGGAACAAGATGATAAGTGCGAACTTGACCATTTAAATTAGTTAATTTCTGAAAGCGATGTAATTTTGTTCCGTCCCCCCCTCATTTCAAAGATAACAGACAACTAAGAGCGAGGTATATTGGCACTTTGTGTGGCGATGGGTGAAGTGTTATTGCATGGTTCCATATGAAGCGACACATGGCACATAATATAACAAGGGAGGACATGTCATTAAATTATGTCTTCTGAGAAATAGGCTGAAAAACTGTCAAAATTTTACAGAATTTTGTAGAGAGACAGAACGAGTTAGACATTTCTTAGATTGGATCGTTGGAAATTGGCGAGTTGGGTTTCCTAGGAGTGTTCGTACGCGATGCGTAAACGTGCAACTATTTTGACATAGTAAGAAATTGGGCTATTCTATGCCATCGTGCTAGCAGTGAATATTCGATAGAGAAAAAATTGACTTATAGCGTTGTGTTGGCCAATGTGATAACACATGTTCCCGCTGGAGCCAATTTCCAACATAGTTGCTCACATAAATGGGAATTCTATCCCAAGAGTTCACCTACATTAGTGGACACGTTGGGGTGAGTAAATGGGTGAGTTAGTACACCAATTTAGTTTAGCGTTCACTTGTTTGTTATCGGAATTTTGTGATAAGCTGGCTACACTGTCTGACTGATGACTAATACATATTTTACATTTTAAGTGATCAATAATGAAATAATAGAACAGATAGCACACTTTAACTATCTTCGTTCAGATATAACATATGGCTATGATTGGGATATAGATAAATTAAACCGATATCAAATGATGTGTGGCACCATAAGAAAAACCCCCCGAAGACTCGAAGAGAAACTCAGCTCAGGTTTTATAAAATTATGGCTGTTTCTGTCCTTTTATATGGATCTGAATCTTGGGTACTTACAAAAAAAGATATCTCACACATTCAAGCCACTGAAATGAAATTTGTAATGAATTTTCAATAATTGATAAACTAGAAGAGCACAAATACCAATGGAAAGAAGATTTAGACAGAATGGACAATATTAGATTACCCAAAAAGCTCAACACCTACAAACCACATGGGAAAAGATCTTTGGACGGCCAAGAAACGATGGACTTGAGACCGGAACAGGTCACATTGACCTAATCCTGGATAGGAAGAGATATTTTAAATATGACAATTTTTGGTTACTTTGAGCTCAACTTATCACTCTATAATCTAAGGCCTTTTTACATTTTTTGGGGGAAAATCAACATATATATTTATTTCAAATAATTATTCACATACTGCAATAATAAATTGTGTCTTTGTTTCCATTTGTTATTTGAATTTAAGTTGGTTGCACGGTGGCATTACAATTCCCGAAAATTTGAGATAGGCCTATAGAAAAATTGCGACTCAATGAAGAACTGTTTATATTATGATGATATTTCAAAATGTATTTGTTTCTGTCTTCATTTAGGCCTACATTATATGCGAAGTAGTTTCAGTTGAATATCCTTATAGTGACCTGTGTTTTTTCTTTGTAGCTAAATTTTAATTGTACAAATTGCGTAGTCTCATTACAATGAGAAACATAGTAACAGGTTCGTGGATGGAAGGTTATTATATATATATATATAATTATATATATATATATATATATAATTAAACCTTTTTGACAGACATTTATTTTTCTTATCTTGTCATATATATACTAGCAGGCCCGGCGAACGTCCGTGTCGCCTTTAAATATTTTTACGTTAAGTTTTCCGATGTTTAATAGTTATCTGCTATTCGGGGGCGGAAACAAATCTAACAAATCAAATATCATTAAATCGGTCCAGCCGTTCTTGAGTTATAAATAGTGTATCTAATCCGACTTTGTTTTTAAATATATATATAGAAGTCCCGGCCACGCGTTGCTGTGGCTAAGGTATACGTTAAATTATGTTGTAGTAAACTAAGTGAGAAATCTAAATCAGAAGTTTTTGGTTTTACACAAATTTTTTAGTTCTGGTACGTTAACTACACCCGGTATAAATATGGGTTGGTGGTTTATGTTGAAGTGGTTTTGTTGACTGAGATGAATTTATGTTTCTGCATTATCAGTATCGTCCATAAGTGTATCATATGAGTATATATATGTTATTGATGGAAAATTTTGAGGAGGCTTTCTCTTTTTTTTCTTCTTCTTCTTCTTCCAAGTATTAGGCCAAGGCCTGTTACGATCCTATAGAAAATTTCCCCTCCAGCGTTTCATAGGACGGCCCAGTGATCTTCGTCCTCTTGGTATATAATTATAAACAGCTTTGGGGATCCGATTTGAACTCATTCTTTCAAGATGGTGTTTCCAATTAGTTGGTACTGTTTAATATATTCCAAAATTGGGCATAGTCTTCAATTCTTTAAGATATCGGTGTTCCTTTTCCGATCCCATCTGGTGTAACCCGCTGTTCTGGGCGCATGAATCCTCATTTCACAAGCCGTTATTCTGCTTTCATGTTGTTTTTTATTTAGTGTCCATGCTTCACTACCATAGTCAACACTGGTCTAGCCAAAGTGGTTATATAAACGTAATCTGGTGTTTTTTTTTTTGTACAAGTGGATGGTTTCATACTGGGATTAATAATTTCCTAACTTTTATTATAACTAGTAACTTTTTCAGGGATATCCTTTTCATCCCAGATAGAGAGGTAATATCCAAGATATTTAAATTGATTAGATCTCTCTAAAATTTTATTCTGGAGACAGATTTTACTTTGTATGGGGTCCCTTCCCATGAAATGCCATAATTTTAGTTTTGTTAATTGATATTTTCCATATTAAATTTGGCACCTATTTTTTGTAAATTATAAATTGATCGTTGCAAATCATTTTCGGAAAGTGCCAGGAGAGCTAAATCGTCTGCAAAAAGAATAGCATCGAGTTTGAGGTTCCTATTGATGGGTATAATATCCTCGTTGTGTTTTTCCTCCATTCATTTATTAATTTATTCATGTATATAATGAAAAGCACCGGTGAAAGTCCACATCCCTGTCTTACTCCAGTGTTGATCTCTTCCCAAGAAGATAATTTGCCATCTTGTTTAACAGAGATTTCATTATCTTTATAGATGTTGAAGATGTTAGTAATATATTGGAGGCTTTCTGATTTCATTATACTTTCGTTTTGTTTTCTACGAACTTGTTACCAGTTTGGATTCTCATCATCATCAAGAAGTCTCTGTATAGTAAAATCATCTTGTGATATATTATAGTCATCTTGTTTTTCATTTAATTGAGGCATGGAGATTGTTTTCTGTAATATTAGGCATATTATTATAACTAACAGTACTTACTTACAGTTCTGTTATTCCGTTTCCTTAGGACCTTCATATATTTTTAAACTGACATTCTTCTTAATTGTAATATTTATGTCACATAGGCCCTTACCAATTTACGGAAATTCACTTGATATCTTATCATTCATGGTCTCTAGAACTGATTTCGCCATATTGTTCAATGTCTCTTCTCCGGTCCTGTTAAAATTTAAATAAGTTGCTATCTTTCAGCCAGATTAACTTAAAGCTAATACTTACCACACGAAATTAATATAATTAATAAAATATATTGAAAATAAAATAAACACAAACACACTTAAATAATGAAATAATCAATATTTGTAATTCAATTGAAATTCGCGGTTGCAACAAAAAGCACAGCCACCTGGTTAAATAATAAACCAATTACCTTACACACGGCCATCTGTTACAATCGTATGGAACTCACAGATAATTATAACTCTTTGTTAAATAATAAACAAATAATTTGCAATAAAAATAATGCGACTATAAATTTAGTTATAAACTTCCTAAGTCCAAGTTGGATCAAACTGCACACAGTGTGCAAAATTTTATTAAAATCGGTTCAGTAGTTTAGGATTCCATCGCGGACAAACAACGTGACACGTAATTTTTATATATAAGATATGACAAGATAAGGAAAAGAAATGGATATATATAGGCCTATATATGTATTTAACTTGTATATTATTTAACATGCCTATACTGAGTGACAACATAAATATATTTATTGTTTTTTTTTTAAAATATGTCAATAAACTCCACTCTTGCTAATAACATATAAGGTTTAAATGAGAAGGAACTTAACCGTTTTTAGAATGTATAGTGATTATTATGTTGATATGACACACAATTATCTTTTTCTAAACATATTATGGAGAATTATTCGTATCTGATTATATACTGAAGCCAATTACTGACCTCTAAGGTACAGGTCTGAAGAATTCTATCTGAATTTCACCTTTGTTTTTCTTACAGGTGAACAAAGGGAATAAAAAGGAACAATTCCGTGTAGGCAAGTAATGAGGAAGAAGGAATGTCAGAAAGATAGAGTTGGACGTTCTTCCGATTAAACTGTTCTTTGATAGTCTACTAAATGCTCGCTTCAAAAGTCCTATAAAAGTTCTTTATAGTCTCCATAGTTACATTAACTAAGAGAAAGAAAATGCGGCCACGTAAAAAAAGAGAGAGAGAGAAAAAGTTGTGCATTAATGAAGAAATTGGCCTTAGAATGAAGACCATCTTGTGACTACGAAAGCCACTGACCGGGAAATGAGGTTTTATTTTTTGCAATTACAACGTCTAGGTTATTTGCAAAAAGAATAGTAAAAATGTATAACCTTCTCCCATCGAGAGATTTCTTTACTGGAACAAAAATACGAGAGAAAAGAATGAAAAAAAACAAGAAATGGCAATTCTAGAGGGTTGTAAGAGAAAATAATTAGGTAGAAAATAAGAAATGATAATATTGTCTTAATTCATTAATTAAGAAGTTATAATTTATGATGGGAATAAAAATTTAGAATGGAAATATAAAGTTCTAAACTGAGAGATAGGATTAATGAGTCGTTAAAAGAAAACACAACTTAGACCTAACAGTTGTTTTATATAAAAAATGAACAACTTTTTATAACAGAAGAGAAGGCACTTTACTACAAATATTAATTTTTTAGTTCAGTATTAAAATTTTCTGTTCCGAAATAAAGTTTATCTTACATATGGAGTTAATTTCGTATGTTGATAAACTTATATTATATTCTATCAATTAAAAAATATGATAGGCTAAAAAAATTAGCACACATGTCATTTTCATTAACATTTATGCACGAAATAAAGTTTATCTTGCGAAATAAAGTTATCTTACATATGGAGTTAATTTCGTATGTTGGTAAACCTATATTATATTCTATCAATTAAAAAATATGATAGGCTAAAAAATTAGCACACATGTCATTTCATATAACATTTATGCCAGTAAATTCAAGCGATGTGCTATAGGCCATATAAGGCCCTTGGGATAATAGAAGGTATCTTAGACATCGGTAATAGATTGAGGTGGGGTTATCAACTCTGCATGACGGCCGTCTTTTTTCGTCAAACATATTTTCTGATATTTAATTTATTTCAGAGGCTGGTTCGATTTCAGTGTCACGGTGCCATTAGAAGGCTAAGGGAGGTTAAAAAAAACCCTATCCTCAACGGGATTGAAAACTCACGACTTTTCGGCTCGTAGCATATTGCCTTAACCAACTACGATATAGCAGCCCTATCTCTGCAAGCATCTCTGGTTTGGATTACAATACAATTTTAATTAAACGGATTATACATTTAATGTTGATAAGAGGATGGATTTACAAATGAAGGGTAGGAAATAATAGGTAAATCACTTTTTCTTGACGAAATGAAGTTCAAGGTGTCATAGATTATTATCCATGGAAAGGTGTGAAACAGTTTGGTCATGGATATATTTTATCTTCGACGTTTGGCCTACAGGTAAAGAAGTATACGTTGGATAATTAAAATGAATTACGAAACACCGTTGAGGTCAAAAAGATAAAACATGGAATTGGTATCTGAGATCTAAGTCGTCCTCAACTAAAAAATACTGTGAAGTATCCAGGTGGCCTTTCGGAACATATGCTCCATCTTCTGCTTGTAGTGCGGTACTAACTGTTGCTTGTCAGAATTTTGTAAGTGGGGTTTCGAAGATGGAAAATATATTACGAAAGGCCTCCTGGATATTTTACAGTATTATATAACTGAGGACGACTGAGATCTCAGGGACCAATTTTATGTTTTTAACGTTTATATATCTTCATTCTGGTACTTCGTGTTTGAACAATATACCGATGCCTCCGAGGAAAAAAAAATACTGCTAAAACAAACAAACTTTAGAAACAAATGAAATGAATATTATGAGGAAGATTGTATGTAAATCAATGAAAGATCAAATTAGAAATGAAGAAATAATAAGTGGCAGGATATCAAAGAACTGACAAAAACACAACACAGAAATAAGACAACTAAAAGTAGAGGAATTAAATACAACAAAATGAATATAGGACACACTTAGCCAAAGAAGACTCAGAATAGAATACCATAAGCAGCATACTACTATTCACTACGAGAAAGAAGAAGTTTGAGAAGACCAAAGAAACATGGAAACAGCAGCAATTTGAAGCCGGAACAGGCTAGTAAATAAGCCTAAACCGTGACGAAGAAGAAATAATAAGGCAGCTAAATATTCAGGCAATAAGCGAACGGCTGGAAGAAAGTAGATTTGAATGGAATCAACATATATCACGCATGACTAAAACTAATAACTCCATAGCGTGACAGACCTAGAAGGCTCTATGCATACCAGCCGGCAGCTGGCCTCACATTCACATGTCTTAATCATCAGACGTAGGCGCGATTATTCAGCCTGTATAGTGGTGGCATGTTTTCCGGCATACCGGGTCTCCAGCCGTTACAATTGGTTTTTAAACCTGGATACTTATTGTATCTACCCAAATTCCTCATGATGCTGGGAGGGCACCAGTCCCATACTGGCGGAAAATTCCACGAGAAAATTTCCTCGTCCATGGAGACTCGAACTAGCACAAGTCCCGTAGCTCTGCGCCATCTTGCACTCGGCTATGCATGAGTCTAGACAGAATTGTGGGCATAGCAAGGGATATGTTGCCAGAGGATGAGAGAAGGACGCCTGGAAGTTAAAAAAAGAGATGGAGGGAATCTTAAATCTGGATGGAGTAGATATTGGACCTAAAACAAAGAGAAGAAGAAGAACTTTAAGAACTTTTATATAATTAACAGTCCGTTTTCTAGGTTTCATGAAAAAGTTGCTTACTTGGTTTTTTTCCTTGTATCCTTCAAATGTACTCTTCCTGCTCATTTAGCATTTCAAATTACAGTACATTTTATTTTTTATATTGTGTAATTTATAATCTTGTAGTTAACTACACGCCTGATGATCGTGACTAGCTACTGGAACACATTGTGTTGGTGCCGGTTGATTAATTGTTATCATGCTCGCCTCTACATACGAGTAACGCTGGTTCAAACCCGGTTCGAGTGGATGGATTTTTAATGATGGAGATATCCTCAGTATGATTTCCTTCGGAAGTAAAGCAGTGGAATCCGTGTCGTAGATTTACCAAATATAAAATAATCTCTAGCCAACAACAATTAGGTCTCTGAGCAACATTTGTCCGTTATTTCATGTCCAGACTCTGTTAAAATGAGTAGTTAACGAGTGACATTAAATAAACACTACCTGGAGTAGTGTTTTAAACTAAATTACAACAATCATATAATTGTAAGTAGAATTTGAACTATCCAACTAACTAACTCACTGTGGTACTATCGAACCCGTAGGTTCATGGCCGCGCGGATATAAGATCTCCATTAATCCCTATCCTGAGCCAATGTTTTTCCTATCATCCCCTGTATAACCTACTTCCCTCAAATCATAATTAATGTTAATCTCCCACCTCATTCTTGGTCTACCAACTGGGCGTTTTCCCTCTGGCTTTCCTACAAGAAGCTTCCATGCACGTATTTCATTGCTCATTCGTGCCACATGTCCTGCCCATCGCAGTCTACGAGACTTAACTGTTCTCATTATATCTGGCTTCCTATAAAGACCATGTAATTCACTGTTATGCAGTCTTCTCCATTCACCTGTCTATTCATCTCTCTTTGATCCAAAAATATTCCTAAGAACTTTATTCTCAAATACTCGTAATCTCCTTTCTTCCCTTAAAGTAAGAGTCAGTGTTTCGCATCCATATAACTGGTAGAATAATAGTTTGATATATTTTCAGTTTAACATTTTTGAAAGGAGTTGGGACGTCAAGAGTCTCTGTAACGCATAATAGCACGCATTTCAAGAATTGAGCCTATGTTTAATTTCTTTGTGCATTTCATTCCTCTTTGTGATTATTCTTCCGAGGTATTTGAATTCAGCTACTTCCTCAAAAATTCCCTCATTTGTCATTAAATGTCCATTTCCATTATATAATGTATATCTATGTGTGACCATATAGTAGAATTAGAACTACGTTATAAATTATTCAGGTCTTGCAAAACTACCTAAACTACCTAAACGAAGTTTCCATACCAAAAAAAAAAAACTAACTCAATGACACTATTGAATCTAAAGCTCATGGGCGAGTGGAAAAAAAATCTTCATGCAGCCCCATCCTGAACTAATATATTCCAATCATCAACTGTATAGTCTACTTCCCTCAAATCATCTCATTTTTGATCTGACTACTGCCCACTCTCCTTCTGGTTTTCCTACAAGCAGTTTCCATACTCCTCTTTCATTTCCCATTCGTGCCACATGCCCACCCATCGCTTCCTACGAAACGTATTATATCAGGTTTCCTATAAAGATCATGTAGCTCACTATTGTGTAGTTATACCCATTCGCCTGTCTGTTTATCTCTCTTTGGACCACAAAGTTCCTAAGAAATATATTCTCAAATACTCGTAATATATTCTCCTCCCTTAAAGTAATAGTTTATGTTACGAATCCATGTAACTGGAATAATAACAATTTTATACATTTGTAGTTTAGCGTTTTTGAGAGAATTTAAGACGAGAAGAGTCGTATAATGAATAACAGAATTGAGCCTATGTTTAATATCTTTGTGCACCTCATTCCTGTTTGTGATTATTGTCCCTAGGTACTCGGATTCAGCCAATCCTTCAAAATGCCCCTCAATTCTCATTAACTGTCCATTTCCATTTTATGATTAATGTCTCCATACCAACCTTAATATTTTTTTCCTAGTACGTATTAAATAAATATAACTTTAATTCGTAAAGTTAATAATTATTTTAATATTTCATCATATCCAATCTAATATATAAAAATAAATGTTTGTCTGTTTGTTTGCTTGTTTGTTCATACTTTATGCGGGGCCATGCTATTGATCCGATTGTGATGGGTTTTTTTGCAAAATGTTCAGGAGATTCCCGGGATGAATATAGGCTATAAGAGAGTTGAGATAGTCAACTCCTACACCCTTTGTAGTGAAAAAGTGAGAAATTCCCTTTTTTTACCCTTAAATGGCTTACGCTGCCTAAACCATAACAATTACACAAAATTAATGTACACAGAATTGAATATCTCAAAAACTCTACAAAAAAAGTGATTGATCTCAACTCCCGGCTAAATTTGGTAACACTAATTTCACTATTGCCGTATGGCGCCGTCCAAAGGGATTGACTAAATTAAATATTTAGTTGTCTGTAAATAAAGAGAGGCAGAATAGCATGTTTGGCTTCCTATACGTTGCCGGCCCTTTCTATAATTAAAAGTGAGAAGGTAAAAGTCAGTGAACAGAGTAAACGCTAGGCAAATTTATTCTGTAGGTGGGTACCGATTACGCGCAAAAGAGTACATTTCTGTCCAACTCTCGATCTACTGAATTGTAAACAGCTCTGGCAAGTGTGAACGATCAAGAATGGGACTTTTGTCAATTTGTTGCCAAATATCTCTTTGTTTTAATAGAAAAATGCATATTTCAACTTCTTGACTAATTTTCAATACTAATTAAGATATGCATGACTATGTATTTTAACCATACCATAGAGAGTACGAAGTTTCTAAAATGGGAATGAAAATGCAGAGATATGTGCCGCGCTCTGTTGCCCTTTACGCTAAAGTGACCGCCGCGCACATTCGAGCGCTTTAAAACAGGTAAATATTTATCTTCGATGTTGTAGAGATTCTCTGATTTTGTACATAGCTCTCGCCCGTTCGCATTCTGTCGCTCTATCACTTTCTCTGTCTCTAGCTAACTCTCTCTTTCACCATTTGGTTTAGTAAACTAAAGTAAACCCTTCACTCATATCCGGCGTAATGCCAGGTCGATCAGAAACAGATTTTACTGAAGGTCTGTGATATAAGGGAAAACGCCTGACCAGACCATCACAGGGGGAAATTATATGAAACGGATATATGTATGTTTTTGACAAACAAAAGCAGGACATATTCCGAGAAAAACCTGTCCTGGCTCTGATTCGGTCACCACGAACCTCACATGCACTGAACACGACGCGAACTCGCGTCACATAAGTGGAGGGCAAGTGTCTAACTACTTGAGTCACGAATCCGCCTTGCTATGGCATACCTGGGGTAAAACGTTCTAAATGTTACATCGCTGCTACATCACAAGACTGGTTCCTTATAACAACTGAACCAATGCCCTAAAACACTTCAAAAATGTGTCGTTAAATTTTATTTTCAATCTAAATATTGTTTAGATACGTGTATTATGAAGACTGTTAAATATACAATGATCATTACTTTTACAGCCAATATTTAACACGCGAAGATTTGTTTTTACATAATATATGTTAGATTAGTGCATCATGTATACGTGCTGTAAGTATCATGACCTTCCCTACCGGTTTCTGTCTGTGATTGGTGTGCAAGTCAAGACATAGGCTATTCAAAACTTGTTCCGCAGCTTTCACTGCTGATTCTGAAGATAGAAAGGACTCCCGCGAAGGTGTTTATTTATGTTAAAGAATGAAACAGAGTCGCACGGTGCTAAATCCGGTCTATAAGGGGTGCACTACAGTTTGATTTTTGCAATATGTTGAAAATTTCCGATATGAGACCTCGCATTATCGTGGTACTGCATTCAGTTTGTTACATAGAAATATGGCCGTTGTGTCTCATATGAGATTACAGAGCTATCACAATATCTTTAAAGTATTGGCCAGTTACTTTTGTGTAATAAACCATGCTATGAATATCAAAAAGTGGGATAATCATAACTCTACCAGTTGAAGAAATCACTTTTTCTTGGAGGGGGGGGGTTAGTGATGAGAGAGATTTTTACACAGAACTTTGCTGTTTGCTCTCAGAATCGGAACGATGTAACAAAAATTCTTCATCACTGATGACACTGAGCAAAAAAAATAGAAACTTGCTTTTGTCTTAGAAAGAAAAATATGTGATTCTGATAGTATTTTTTTCTCCTGAATTCAAATATGATATCAGTTTTTCTCCATCACGCACGGTTTCCGAGAGACAGGAATTTATAATTTCAAACACTTTAATATTTCCTACGTTCGTAACTACACAATATTCGAATAGTCAGACTCACCTAGAAAGTAAGAAATGACGATTTTCTGCTATATTTCGCCTGTGGAGCATCCCTCTTGATAGTCCAACAATAATCGGCCAGCATATTAGGATTCCATTTGCGTTAATATTGGCCTATATTTTCCATAGCTGAAATTGTCTGATGAAAGTGTTCCCCGAGCTCATCGCTCACTGCGCCAAGATTTTTCCGGGAAGAAATCTAGGTTTATTCAAAAAATAATTATTTCAATTCATTAATTGAAATTGAAATAAAAACACTGTGGGTGATGGAGAAATTCCGAATACATATTTCAAAACACAATAATGAACTGCATTAAGTACAAATATTGGTACTCATGAGACAAAAATCATGTTGACCAGTGTTATTACCTTTGAAGGAGACTCTGAATCTCCCTGTAACTTCATCTTCAACTACATATAAATCTGCATGGGACCATGCAGTTGTTTAGGAATCAATCTTCAAACCCAAAATGCATATACATGGGTAACGTACAACGTTGTGTCATCAACCGTTTGTGTCATCAACATATGAAATTTTCAAGTTTTCAGAAAGTGATCTTAAGGTTATTCGTCGAACCTCTTTCACTATGACAGCGGAGTTCATGTTTCATCCGCAGTCACAGGACAGCCGGGAACATTTCTATTGAAATTGTCTCCCTTCTCCTCCTCCTTCCTTCTACTACAAGGTTTAGGCTATGCAGCCTGTTCCGGCGAAGTTAAAAGTGGAGTCCATCTTCTAACGTGGTCGGCCAACATCTCTTGTTCCTCAGGGATTATACAGGAAGGTTCTTTTTGGTATTCTTTCGTTGTTCATTCTCATTAAGTGTTCTGTCCATTTCTTATTATTTTCGCTGATTTTATCTTAAATTTTATATATATTTAATTCTTTCTCGTATAGTTTCATTCCTTATTCTATCCGCTCTTGTGCATCCTTTCACATTACGTAAAAACAGCATTTCCGTAGTCTGTATCCTGCTTTTATCCCTTGATTTCATTATCCAATTTTCACTTCCATACAACAACAAAGGAACAGCTATTGTTTTATATAATTTAAGTTTCGTATCTTTCCTTGTTTTCCGACCCAAGGTTCTTTTTATGGTTCCATAAATAGCCTGAAATTTATTTACTTTATTTTCTATATCTTTATTTGCTCTATAAGTTATATCACATCCTAAATATTGGAAATGTGATACTTGTTCTATTATTTTGTTATCCAGTACAATTTTTGATCTAATTCCATATTTAACAATAAATGCCATTACTTTTAACTTATTTATTGATATTTTTACAATTATATCTAAGGGCTATTAATTTAAATGTATATGCTAACATTTGGAGCTCATTTTCAGATTCTGCTAAAAGTACAACATGGCCAGCGAATAATAAAGCATTTATTTTATCTTTATTATCAATTAATATTCCTCCACTAGTTAAAACCTTCTTCCATTCTTTTAGGATATCGTCCACATAAATATTAAATAATATAGGTGAGAGTGAACACCCTTGTCGTACTCCTTGGTTTATTTGAAAAAATGTCTTATTTTTAGTCAACTGAGGGTCAATACAAATATTTGTTCCATAGTAACAAGCTCTTAACAGTTTCTATAATCTGAATAGGGAGGCCTTTTTCTGTTAGGATATTCCACAAATTTCCCTGTTTACTCGATCAAATGCTTTATCTAGGTCTATGAATAACAAATGTGTTTCTAGGTTTTTTCTTGTCTTTTGTTTATTATCTAATTCAGGGCAAATCACCATCGGTACAAGATCTTCCTTTTCGGAACCCATTTTGTTCTTCTGCTAGTGTTACTTCAGTAATTCGTAGTATTCGTTTTACTATTATTCTAGCATATATTTTATATCTTAAACAATTTATACCATCTTCGAGTTGTGTTGCAGGGAACAACACAGTCTCTATAAGCCCCTCTGTAACATTACATAGGCCTCAGCTGTAGATTTATTGGATGAAAGAAGAATTTCGAATAAGCATATTGTTTACCTACATTATATCCGTAGACGGTAGTGAATATGTTCAGACTTACACACTATTCACAGACAGGAAACCTTGAAATTTTATGACATGTAACTTGCATGACACATTAAGCCAACAAATATCGTAAAATCAAATGTATGCGTATAAAAATTATGACTGTGAAAATAATTATCATTCCCTCGTATCATTCGTCGGTTTTTAAACTGTAGCATTAATAACTTAGATCTATAATCAAATAAACATTCAGCATATAAGGATAAGAAATAACTATAAAATCAAATAATGAGCTCAAATCAGTTTAAAGTTATTTGCTTCACGAGTTATAATAATAACAATAATAATAATAATAATAATAATAATAATAATAATAATAATAATAATAATAATAATGATACTTATTCACTGGCACTATCGAACCCGTAGGTTCATGGCCGTGCGGACATAAGCTCTCCATACATCCCTAACCTGAGCTAATACTTTCCAATCATTCCCTGTATAATCTACTTCCCTCAAATCATAGTTAATGTTATTCTCCCACCTCATTCTTGGTCTATCAACTGGGCGTTTTCCCCTCTGGCTTTCCTACGAGAAGCTTCCATGCAAGTCTTTCATTCCCCATACGTGCAGCATGTCCTGCCCATCGCAGTCTACGAGAATAACTGCTCTTATTATATCTGGCTTCCTATAAAGACATTGTAGTTCATTGTTATGTAAGTCTTCTCCATTCACCTGTCTGTTCATCTCTCTTTGGTCCAAAATTTTTCCTAAGTACTTTATTCTCAAATACTTGTAATCTCCTTTCCTCTCTTAAACTAAGAGTCCATGTTTCTCACCCATATAATATAAATGATAGAATAATAGATTTACATATTTTCAGTTTAACGTTTTTTGAAAGGAGTTGGGACATCAAGAGTCTCTGCAATGCATAATAGCACGCATTTCCAGAATTGAGCCTATATGTCTTTGTGCGTCTCATTCCTATTTGTGATTATTGTTCCTAGGTATTTTAATTCAGCCACTTCCTCAAAATTTCCCTCATTTGTCATTAGCTGTCCATTTCCATTATATACTGAATTTCTACGTGTGACCATATATTTAGTTTTATTGATATTTACTTCCAGTCCTAATTTCTTAGTGTTACTCAATAGTGTGTGCGTGTTGTCCTTTAGTATCTCCTCTCCATCAGTCAATAATACCACATCATCAGCATAAACTAACAGCTTATTAATACCGTCCTTATTCTCTAAGGATTTAATGGCATGCTCAAGTACAAAATTAAATAGTAGAATAATAATAATAATAATAATAATAATAATAATAATAATAATAATAATAATAATAATAATAATAATAATAATAATAATAAAAATAATAATAATGATATCTCGCATTATGGTTGAGTTGTCTATTTGCCTTGGTACAAAATAATAGGGAGTACTGATTCGAATCCCCATGGAAGAAGACATATCTTAGTATCTTTAGGAATTTAGATAATTATACACCGTGTCCACAAATATAGTATCATACTTTAAACTATTTCTACTACTGCGTCGCTTTGGATAATCGTATCTAAATGGAATAGGTGACAATCAAAAGAGAAACTCAAAAGGTTTTGTGCATGTTAACAATGTCAACAATGGAGAATAATGGACAACAATACAGAAACTAAACTAAATTTAATTATGTTTTTTATCAATATGGGTTCATTGTTGGATATTTAGCAGACAGCGATGTCTGCAGCGCCACTCGTGAGGGTCACATTCAATGTCTATGAGGTATAACAAATCCTTTTTAGTTTCTTTTTGATTGTCACCAATTTCATTTAGATACGATTATCCAAAGCGACGTAGTAGTAGTTTAAAGAATGATACTATATTTGTGGGCACGGTGTATTTTGGATTGATAATAAATACAAATAAAGCAGAAGACCTAAAATGTAGTACCTTCAATAGAAAAACAGATGATATACAAATAGATAATAATCAAATTACGTCAGTACCAGCATTTCAGTATTTGCATATAATAGTGAATGGACACAATTCATTAGAAGAAGAAATTAAACAAATAATTGTAAATGGAAATAAGGGGTATTATGCACATTTATTATTATCTAAAATTATATTAATATCTAAATCTGCTAAACTAAGATTATACAAAACACTAATAAGACCAATAGTGACTTATGCAAGCGAAACTTGGACTCTCGAAGAAACAATCAAACAAAAAAATTATTTTTTTAAAGAAAGATGCTTAGAAAAATTTATTGTCCAGATAAAGAACCAGACCAAACTTTGAAAATCAAAACAAATATTGATTAAATAATATAATTAAACATCAAAATATAATAAATAATATCAGATCTCTTAGGATTGGGTGGTTTGGTCATCTGATAAGAATGGATCAACAGAGATTAGTTTTAAAAAACTATATAAATGGAAGCCTATAGGAACTAGAGCTGTTGGTAGGCCTAAGATTAAGTGGCAGAACGATGTTTGGGAGGATTCAACGAAGATGAGGGTGACAAACCTGAAATGGCAAAATATAGAAGAGTCTGGAGGAAGATTATTGAGAAGGCTGAAAGACTCGATTTGAGGTATAGTGCCTTAAGATGATGATATATATAGCGGATTATGTTGAGGAAAGAAGCTATTACGGCTACGGTTACCGACATACTGACCACATGGCACCTCTGTAGGAATAAAATAATGTATGAACGATCGTTCACTTCTGTGATTGACACATGTGTGAGCCCTACAAGTTAGCTGGTAGGCCAAGGGACTTCAAGATCTGTCATGTTGCTTGTGTAATAATAATAATAATAAAAATAATAATAATAATAATAATAATAATAATAATAATAATAATAATAATTCGTTTAAAATATTCTCCTCATACACGAATTTTAATTAAAATACATAATCTTTTCTCCTAAAGACTAAAGCCCTACATTTTATTTTTCTCTTTCGATTGGAACTTTGTTAAGAAATTAGGACAAATTAATTTTAAGCACAAATTACGTTTAAAAACTATTTTCAAAACAATTCCACAATTTAATCTTTAATTCAGAATTTGGTAATGATGTTTAAAGAAAACTATAATACATATATAGTTGCAAATGGAAACAGAAAATACTGCAAAATCACTATAATGAACACTGGGCATAAAACGAAAGTGAATCTGGAATAAAGTGGCAAAAGTGAAAGACTAGCAATAAAATGAAAGTGAATTGCGCATGTGCGAGTTGAAAGTTTAAAGGCATTTGTGGCTGACTCAAGGTTCTTCCAGACTCTCCCACCCCATCCCCCCCCCCAAAAAAGTCTTGTATAAACGTTGTAAATGCCGTAGTGATTTCCCCGGTGGCGCGCGTTAAACCTCATTAGAAAGCTGTCATCGCAACTTGGTGCAGTGTGCCTGCAATATCATAAACTTTGAATCAGTGAGCACGCATTATTTATACATGAAACAAGAATCTAAATTAAACAACATAATTAATTCTGGAAATGTCCCGAAACTAACCAAACCAAGAAGCATGGCCAATCACAGGAATTACAGTAGAACTCGCAATTTACGTCCATCTATATCAGTACCGTACTCAATGTGGCGTATAATCTTCGCGCCGGCAGTATGTTGATCAAGCTATTCAACTAACATTCCTTACTATAGAATAGATTTACTTAGCCTGGTGGAGTTAAGGCGTGTAGTTTATAGTTTGATAAAGTTCAAAGGCCATTAGTGCTCTTTCAAAGCTAATATTCTATACTATATGCTAAAAGATTAGAAGGTCTAGGGATCATTGTTAATTTGTTCTTTTTCCATGGCCCAGTATCATATATAAATATTTTAATTTTTCTTCAAAATAAGTTACTAACACTTATTATGTTAAAAATATATTATGTCAATTTTTAAACATCTTGGGTCAATAATTACAAGTTTAGGTACGTGTGAAAGAGATGTACAAACTAAAAGTGTAATGACACAAAAAATGCAACTAAGACATTACATGGAATAATTTGGAACAAAAAATATTACAAAGGAAACTAAAATTAAACTTATAAGACCATAATACATAATATTTTGTCATATGGAAGTGAAACTTGGTCTTTGACGGATTACAAAAGAATAAAATTAAGACAGTAGAATTTGATTATCTTAGAAGATGCCTCCAAAAAACTAGACAAGATAAAATAAGAAAGGAATTCCTTTAGGGGAGAAATGAATGTCACCACATCTTTTGTTAAGAGAATTGGAAATCAAACGCTTAAATGGTGTGGCCATGTACAAAGAATGGAAAACGAAAGATAGCCAAAAAATATATACCAATGGTCACCTCCTGGAGGAAATAAACATGGCAGACCAAGATGGAAATGGAAAACCCACGTCAGAACTATAATGGATTATAGGAATTGGAAGAAGGAGATTGGAATGGTTGAAATAAATGGAAACTGAAGAAGGCAACCTATAAATGGGGGAAAGCAAAAGAAAAAGAAGAAAAAATACATCCTATAGGGCCTGATTCGATGCTCTTTCTTAGTTTAATCAGTTTTAGCATCTATATTAATAGTATGACTAATACTACTTGAGTGGAAATGGAAGATTTATGATCTTAACTAGAAACAGAAGAAGAATAAAAAAAAGGTCACCACAATTCTAAGAAAACTTTACTTCATTTGTTTAACGTTATGTTGATTGGTTTAGCAAATACATTCACAGACGTTCAGTTGTTCAGCCATTCCATAAAAGGTTTCAATAAAATGTCTATTGATAGTTGATTCAAATTTAGATACTGACGATTTTCTTCAAATTAAATGTTTTAATTTTTTTAAACATTCTGAAATCTATAACACTTTTAGCGTTTTTTATTAAACTGAGAAAATCAATAATTATTGCCCAGGAAGTTAATTTTCTTTTACAGTATTGGATATTCCTATATAAATTATTAATGTCATGTCAGAGACTGTCTATCACTCATTATATAATTCAACATTGATATAGGCCTATTAAGGTCTATACCCGTACATTCCTATGTGGAGTTACTTAAACAGTTAACTTAGCTGTCCTTATTTTTCTACACATGTCAGGAAGTGATAATTACCTCCATAACCTTTATTATATTCAGCATTTTGAATGAGCATACAATAAAATGGTTGGAATTATAACTCTACATAAAATCTTCTGGTTTTACAATAGGATTTCTCATTTTATTTTATTATATGTTTTCTTAATATTCGTATCAAATTACATTTTCATTGTCCATTATTTAGGCTATCCTTTAATACTTACTTACTTACTTACTCACTGGCACTATCGAACCCGTAGGTTCATGGCCGCGCGGACATAAGCTCTCCATACATCCCTATCTAGAACTAATGCTTTCCAATCATTCCCTGTATAATCTACTTCCCTCAAATCGTAGTTAATGTTGTTTCTCCCACCTCATTCTTGTCTACCAACTGGGCGTTTTCCTTCTGGCTTTCCTACAAGAAGCTTCCATGCACGTCTTTCATTCCCCATACGCGCAACATGTCCTGCCCATCGTAGTCTACAAGACTTAACTGTACTTATTATATCTGGCTTCCTATAAAGACCATGTAGTTCATTGTTATGTAGTCTTCTCCATTCACCTGTCTGTTCATCTCTCTTTGGTCCAAAAATTTTCCTAAGAACTTTATTCTCAAATACTCGTAATCTCCTTTCCTCCCTCTCTTAAAGTAAGAGTCCATGTTTCGCACCCATATAATATAACTGGTAGAATAATAGTTTTATATATTTTTAGCTTAACGTTTTTTTTAAATGAGTTGGGACATCAGAAGTCTCTGCAATGCATAATAGTATGCATTTCCAGAATTGAGCCTATGTTTAATATCTTTGTGCATCTCATTCCTATTTGTGATTATTGTTCCTAGGTATTTGAATTCAGCCACTTTCTCAAAATTTCCCTCATTTGTCATTAGCTGTCCATTTCCATTATATAATGAATTTCTACTACCTGTGACCATATATTTAGTTTTACTGATATTTACTTCCAGTCCTAATTTCTTAGTGATTGGAGAAGACCACATAACAATGAACTACATGGTCTTTATAGGAAGCCAGATATAATACGAACAGTTAAGTCTCATAGGTTGGGATGGGCAAGACATGTTGCACGTATGGGGCATGAAAGACTTGCTTGGAAGCTTCTTGTAGGAAAGCCAGAGGGAAAACGCCCAGTTGGTAGACCAAGAATGAAGTGGGATAATAACATTAACCATGATTTGAGGGAAGTAGATTATACAGGGAATGATTGGAAAGCATTAGCTCAGGATAGGGATGTATGGAGAGCTTATGTCCGCGCGGCCATAAACCTATGGGTTCGATAGTGCCAGTGAGTAAGTAAGTAAGTAAGTAAGTAAGTAACTCGGCCATGATAAATATATATAGGTATACGGTGTAAATAAATACAAAAATTATATATCAATATTTCTAAAACTCATTGACTTCATAACTGAAGTTAAGAATTATTTTTTTAATATTTATCTAAGTACCTTTTTACGCCCGTCTTTCTCAATTAAAATTGATGTTTTTAAATTTATGTAATTAGTTACAATCACGTAGGCCATGCAAAACTTTTTATCTTTAATATGTTATTTGGTACATCCGATGCATAGAAATGTAGGAGCTTTATCTTCCTACATTACCAAAGATCTCCTAAGGGTTGTACTGATCACATTACCTTTTACTTATTTATTTACTAGCTAATACCTGGAGTGCAATGCTGCATCTAAATAAATTATAGCGTTTTTGCATTTAGTTGAATAAATAAAAGGAAAAATAAATATAAATGTATATCGTTGTTATTTTTAGATACCCTGTGCTGATTACCTGGCGATGCCCGGGAATCTACGCATCCCGATGTACTTGGCATAAATGAGCTGAAAGAAAAAAATCGTTATTTTGAGTTATAATTAAAAGAATATCCGCCATGCGCTGCTATGCTTCCCGGGAATCTACTTATCCCGATCTTCTTGGCATCAATGAAAAACAAAAATGGTTATTATGAGTTATCCTTAAAAGATAAACATATGCTGTCGCAAACTACTTTGTACAGTTTTTTTTTTTTGTTGAGACTTTCGATTCTGTTTACAATAGTTTTGTATATTTGTTATGGTTTAGGCTGCGTAAGCCATTTAAGCTTACAAAAAAGACATTTTTTCACGTTTTTTTTACTACTGAAGTTGATTTTTAAGGGTGAAGGGCTTGAATATTAAATCTCTCTTATAACCTATAGCCTTCCCGGGAAAATCCTGAACATTTTGCAAAAAGCCCCATGACAATCGGATGAATGGTATGGCAGCACATGCTTGCTCGGGAATCTACTTATGCCGATCTCCTTGGCATCAATGAAAGACAAAAATGGTTATTGTGTTTTATCTGTAAAAGATAAACATATGCTGTCGCAGAAGTTTTTTGTAGAGTTTTTTTTAGATATTCAATTCTGTGTATATTAATTTTGTGTATTTGTTATGGTTTAGGCAGCATAAGCGATTTAAGCGTAAGAAATGGGACTTTTCACGTTTTTCACTACAAAGAGTGTTTTTAAGGGTGTAAGAATTGAGTATTTGAACTCTCGTATAGCCTATGTTCATTCCGGGAATCTCCTGAACACTTCGCGAAACCCCATCACAATCGGATCTACGGTATATTAGGTAACTTATACATAATATTTACCGGGCAACGGAGTCGATTTTTCTTCATATTTTCATGTTGAGACTGGCCATGGAGTCTACTCAGCCTCCATCCATAGTAATTCTGCCCGAAGGCAGGTCCTTCACTGCAATAATAGCATTTTTAGGCTATGCTTGCAGCTTTACTAGGGAATTGTAGGTGTGGTAGCTTCGCGTTGCTTTCCACACCCGTGAAGGAAGATGAAGATGATAATGATAAGGATGATTATGATGATGATGATGATGATGATGGTCATAGGATTTCGGGGACGTATGGACCTTAAAGTTTTCCTGACATTTGTCTTACAGGTGAGGAAAAACCCCGATAAAAACCTCACCCAGAAAACTGCCCCGACCGGGGATCGAACCCGGGCCCGCTGCGTGACATGGCAGCACGCTACCTCGAGACCACAGCGGTGGACTCCTATAAAAACAAATACAGTTATGCTTCCTGAGGGTAAAGTTGGTGACCTCTTTTTCATGCCGTTGGTTGAGATTACATGGACTCTTGTAACTATGGGTTTTATGGGCTTTCGTGCCCTTCTAATGGGGCAGTTTACTTATTATACATATACATACTGTTTTTATTTATTTTCACGTGGTTGTTGTAATATGTTATTGTATTATTATTATTATCCCGCATGTTCAATCATCTACACGAACATCAAAGGGGCCTTCTCCTTCCGATTCATAACATTATGGATTTGAGACATAATCATAAAGTTCTTCATTTGTCATACCTCCTTATTCACTTAGTATTTGTATTTATAATCGCAAACTCATATAAAATAAAAACTTACAGCGCTATTTCATAAGAAAGCGGACAATGAATATCTTTTTGTTGTACAAACGGGAATAAAATGGCGGCAATGACAATAAAATACTATTATTCGTCAGATTTTAGCTACAACGGTATAAGTAGGTTAATGTGGCGATAAAACGTACACTAATTTTCTAAAATTTCTGTAATTATATATGGAATAAAAGATGATAATTAAATAAAAGTCTCAAATATGATGTATTGTATGTATAGCATTAAGGAAATGTACAAATATAAACAAGCGCTTATTTGTCAATACGACTGGTTGGTGCTTCTAGTTTTAACGTAAACAACATTAAGAATTCTGTATGTATACGATTCCAAAGCAGTAATTTCAGACCCGTCACTTCAAAAAATGCGTTATATACGCTTAAAACAACTTCATGTCACAATACTATAAATAGAAAGGGTTCAATTACACAAAACACCTATAACAGCTCACTTATTTCATATTGGCAGCATTTTTTTCATCATTAAAATTAACAAAGACCGAGCACTTTAAAGATCCGTTACGAGACTCAAACAAATTGGTCAGACCATCTTCTCAATGGTCTCGCATCTTCCCTCCTTCCACCTGGTTTATAATTCAGTGCACTTCTAGGAAATCTCCCAAATGGAATTCGACATGTGTCTCCTCCACTGTTCTCTGTATTGTGAGGTACCTTGTTCTATATTGCTAACTTGTAGGCCTTCTCTTATTGTTTCATTGTGGATGTGATTTCGTCTGGTAATCTCAACTAATAATATAGTAATCTCATCTTTTGTATTCCTAATCTCTTTTTATCTTTATTTCTGAAGGTCGTGGTATCTGATCCAAACATCATTGCACGTTTAGGTGTTATTTTATGGAGTTTCATCTGCATGCCCCTTGTAATATATTTTTCAAAAATATTTCCTGATTATATAATTAACTTTTATTATATTTGGTAATGTCCGCCGCTGTAGTCTCGAGATAGCGTGCTGCCTTGTCACGCAGCGGGCCCGGGTTCGATTCCAGGTCGGGACAGACTCCTGGGTGAGGTTTTTTTCGGGGTTTATCCTCACCTGTAAGACAAATGTCAGGAAGCGTAGGACCAAACGGTCCCCGAAAATCATCCGGCCATCATCATCATCATCATTCTTATCATTATCATCATCCTTCCGGTGTGAAAACGAACGTTAAGCTACTACAACTACAATTCCCTAGTAAAGCTGCAAAGCATAACATGAAAATGCTATAATTGCAGTGAAAGATCTGCCCTCGGGTAGAATTACTATGGACGGATGGATATTTAGAGATTCAATTATGGAAATCCTCCAAACAGTTATGCGATATCTTATTTCCTAAATAATTACAGGTCTTAAAATGTTCAATGATCTGATCATCAATCATTATTTTAACTCGTCTTAATTTCTTCTCTCGAATATTCTTTAATTTTGTTAACTGATATTGGCCATGCTATATTTAGTACATATTTTAAAAGATTATGAGTTCCTAGCTGCAGTTATTTTTCAGAATCGCTTAGAATCACTTGGTCATCAGCATACAGCAGTTTTGAAATTTTAATTTTCTCATTGAGATATATTCCTTTTGTTTGTGTTTATTTACATTCTTGAATGTTTATATTGATATACAGATTGAATAATAAGGGAAAATCCACATCCTTGTGCCAGTCTTCTTGAAGTTAGTATCGTGCTTGAATTTTAAAAATAAGTTATCCATAAGTAATACATTTTATGTTGGTGTATACAATTTTAGCAGCTTCTATTAGTTTTATATGAATTCCATAAAAGTATAAAGTATTCCATAAAAGTGACCATTCCACTCCATCATATTTTGTACAAGAGCAATAACATTTATTGTCGAGCACCGTCAATAACATTAACTTGACGTCATAAGAATTCTTGACATAATTTTAACTTATCTGCTCAATATACAAGGATTAGAACTTTAATAGTGGCAATACTACAGTAGAGACGTCATACAACAGAAACTAATGATGTCGCTGCTACCACACGTCACTTACGTATCTATCTTATAAAATAAAATAAGTTAAAATATATCTTCTTAGGTAAAATCCGTCGTCCTCAACTTATAAAATATGTAATCTTTAAGCCTGTAGGCCTTTCAGAACATCCGTTCCATCTTCAGCAGATGGGCAGCATCAACCATCATACTGGATGTTGTAGCGAAGAGTGATCTGCTGAAGATGGAACGGATGTTCTGAAAGGCCTACAGGCTTAAAGATTGCATATTTTATAAGTTGAGAACGACGGATTTTACCTAAGAAGATATATTTTAACTTATTTTATTTTATGACTCTCCACCTCAACGGTTTTATCAATAAATTGTATTAGTATTGATATCTATCTTATCTCAGAACATATGGACTCTCCCTTCCCACATCACACGATAGCGAATTGGCGAGAGAAACAGACCCTGGAGTTAGCTGGCGGTCTAATGTAGTTTTTTAACGATGTTTTCGAAACAGGAACAACGGAGTTGAATAAATTTTGAATGTGCCAGAGGTAAAGCACGGCAGTGTCATCAAGACATTCAAGAGAGTTGAAGGGAATCTGCATTGCCTTACAGAACAATGGCATGTTGACGGCTTTTACCCACCGTGCTAGCTCTGTATTGTAGGGCAATGCAGATTCCCCGCAAGCCTCTTGAAGACCATGACGACACTACCAGACAAATATTTATTAAGAATTTTGATTTCCGTTAGAATAGTATACAACTCTCTTTTCCCTCTTAATTGAATCATATCAATTTTGAAGTCTATATATAGTTGGTGTACAATCATATTCCCATTTATTTTCTAAAACCTGTCTTATACTAAAAATCTCATCTATTTTAGACATATTTCCTCTAAACCAATATTGATAAATATCCTAATACGTTCATCAATATAGTTATTCTGTCGGATGCTAACATGCTCAATATAATTTTGAAAGAATTGAAAATAATTTCTGTATTACTTTGTTTTCTTTCCGTAATTTTTGCTGGAAAGAAATAAGTAATTCTTTGAAAGCCGAATTTCAGAAACGCAGTTTATTAGATCTTAATGTGCATTTACATTCTCTGACTTTATTAAATTTGCATTTATGCACAATAAGTGGTTTTCTATTACTTGGTTTCTCGTTATTTCCATTATTTAATTTTCTATTACAGTGAATTTTAACGGAAAATCACCATGAATTTTACTAGTATCGATTACAGTGAATGCACATCCAGTACGTCTTCCCCCGAGGAGTGATTTTGGAAATAAACAGGATGAAAATCCTACACATTAAGTTTAAGAAGAAGAAGACTTTTCTATTAATTATTATATTAAACATAAACTTTTGTCGGCCATGCCTGGTTCGATTCTTAATTTTAAAAATATCCTCAACTATTTTTGGTGTTCGTTGCTATGTGTAATCTGAACCAAAACATGGATGATTTAAATAGAATGGTAACACGTGATTTAAAAACAAGGACTTAAATTTCCCACTTGTTTCAAAATATTTACCTGGATGTGCTATGTAGGCCAACTATATATTTGTACTTTGAGTTCACTAATTCATTATTGAATTTACAGGCACTAAATTTACTCACAAAGTATTATTCCATTCACTCGACATCCTACACAAAAAGAGCAAATACTGCATGCAGTATGTAATACAGGATCTTCCCACTCGCCCTGCATATTACAGTGACCAATGTCATGGTTGACTGATATATAGTACACAAGTCAACATCTAAAACACAAGAGATACGCATTCACTGCATGATATATTGTATCCTCTTATTTTGCTCTGATTTTAGTCATTAAACTCGTTTTGCTACTCTGCACTGAAACAATTTTTGTTCCCTACTACAATTACTTATTACGATATGATCTAATGTCTTAAATAAAAAAAAAAAACCTTTTATACAGTAAACCTGATAGAAGGATTTAATGAGCAATAAAATATAAAAAAATAATAATTATGTTCCAAAAAGTATAATAACTCTTTTTTATTTTAAAATATTAAATATTCGTTTTTCGAAATTAACATCATCATCATCATGAACGAATTCGTTTTAGGCCATGTGGCCTGTACGGTTCGAAATTAACGAATTACAAAAATCAATATGATTTCTGAGTTCGAAGACAAATGACTGGACAGATAAAAATCAATGTTGCTAACATAACACTAAAGTACTCAAATTATACTTAGCACAAAACGAAACTGAATTCAAATACCTAATAATAATACTTGCAAACCAGAATGAGGTGCAGAAAGAAATTATACATAGGTTAAATTCTAGAAATGCATGATGTTATCCATTACAGGACTCTTGTCCCAACTTCTCTCAAAACAAACATTAAACTGGAAATATATATAAAAAAACCATTATTATCCTCCCACTTATACTATGTGGATGCTAAACATAGATTCTTAACTTTAAGGGAGAGAAATGATTACGACTATTTGAGAAAAAAGTTCTTACGACAAGTTTTATACCAAAGAGAGAGAGGTGCATACAGGCGAATGGAAAATAATAAGATAAACATCTTCATTAATCAAACATTTTTATTAATAATGATAATAAAAAGTGACACTAATGAGCTACACGTTATTATTGGGAAACCAGATATAATAAGAAGAGCCCAAGTCTTATAGAATGCGATGGCAGGCTATGTGGCACGAATGGGGAATGAAAAAACGGGCATGGAAAGTCCTTGTAGGAAAACAAGAGGGAAAGCGTCCAGTAGGCAGACCAAGAATGAGGTGTGAGAATAACATTACCCATGATTTTAGGGAAGTGGATTGTACAGAGGATCATTGGAAAATATTACCTGAAGATAGGGATATGTAGAGAATTTACTTTCGGGCGGCCATAAACGGGTTTGATAGTGCCAGTGAGTTAGTTATAAGACTAAACCATAGCCTATATACATATTCTGCTCCCCCGGCCGTTTGCAGAAACTGTAACGTGTATATGACCGTTATTTAAATTTAACACACCGTTTTGGGATAGCACATACGGTTCGTATTAAATAAAATATAGCTTACTTCCCCGAACATGTACTGTTCACTTATTACTTACTCACTGGCACTATCGAACCCGTAGGTTCATGGCCGCGCGGACATTAGCTCTCCATACATCCCTATCCTGAGCCAATACTTTCCAATCATTCCCTGTATATTCTACTTCCCTCAAATCATAGTTAATGTTGTTCTCCCACCTCATTCTTGGTCTACCAACTGGGCGTTTTCCTTCTGGCTTTCCTACAAGAAGTTTCCATGCACGTCTTTCATTCCCCATACGTGCAACATGTCCTGCCCATCGCAGTCTATGAGACTTAATTGTTCTTATTATATCTGGCTTCCTATAAAGACCATGTAGTTCATTGTTATGTAGTCTTCTCCATTCACCTGTCTGTTCATCTCTCTTTGGTCCAAAAATTTTCCTAAGAACTTTATTCTCAAATACTCGTAATCTCATTTCCTCCCTTAAAGTAAGAGTCCATGTTTTGCACCCATATAATATAACTGGTAGAATAATAGTTTTATATATTTTCAGCTTAACGTTTTTTGAAAGGAGTTGGGACATCAAGAGTCTCTGCAATGCATAATAGCACGCATTTCGAGAATTGAGCCTATGTTTAATTTCTTTGTGCATCTCATTCCTATTTGTAATTATTGTTCCTAGGTATTTGAATTCAGCCACTTCCTCAAAATTTCCCTCATTTGTCATTAGCTGTCCATTTCCATTATATACTGAATTTCTACGTGTGACCATATATTTAGTTTACTGATATTTACTTCCAGTCCTAATTTCTTAGTGTTACTCAATAGTGTGTGCGTGTTGGCGTTCAGTATCTCCTCGCTATCGGCCAGTAGTACTACATCATCAGCATAAACTAACAGCTATTAATACCATTCAGTTGTAAGCCTTCCTCATTCTCTAAAGATTTAATGGCATGCTCTAGTACAAAATTAAATAGTAGAGGAGATAGTGCATCTCCTTGCTTCAACCCATTCTGGATTTCAAAAGTGTCTGAAAACTGTTTGCCTACACGCACCCTACTCTTTGTGCCATTTAGACACATTCGTATAAGTCTAACTAACTTTTTAGGAATTCCGAACTCCAGCAGTATACTATATAACTTCTCCCTCTTAATTGAATCATATGCTTTTTTGAAGTCTACATATAGTTGATGTACTGTACCATTATATTCCCATTTCTTTTCTAAAATCTGTCTTATACTAAAAATTGATCTGTTGTAGACCTATTTCTTCTAAATGCACATTATTTGTGTAAACATTTTCCTTCGTGAGGAAACCGTTAGTCCTAATTATATAGATATCATAATTGTTCAAAAAATGTAATTTATACAAATAAGTCACATTTTAATTATCTTGTATGATATTTGCTTATTTTCATATTTCGTGAAGCCATTGTGTCTTCCGCTATCAACATTCCTGTAGGAAGCGAGTTTTGAGTTCTAAACTAAATACACGGGATAAGAGCAGCTGAAATGAGATATCTGCAATGAACTACAGGATGTGGGCTATCTTTCTCTAAACATAAGAGGAATGACGAGATACTGCATGAACTATCTCATCCTCACTGACTACTTACTCACTTGCACTATCGAAACCAGAGATTCGTGGCCATGCGGGCATAAGCTCATTATACATCTCTATCCGCAGCTAATGTTTTCCAAATATTCGTTGGATTAAGATTATCAAAGTAAATTGAAAGTATTTGGGTAAACCTTCTTCTTTTCTTCTTCTTCTTCTTCTTCTTCTTCTTGAAGGTATGGGCTTTTTCGACCCGTTCCGCTCCCCAATGCACAATATGCTACATGTTGTCCTTCCAGCGTCGTTTTAGTTTTCCTACATTTCTTCGGCCTTGAGGTTTATAATGAAGTATCTGTTTTGATAAACGATTATTTGCAGGATACACACTATTAGATCACAAAAAATGAAGATATCTTAGAAGAATTTCACATGGAACCTTTAGAAAACAAGATTTCTGATAATAAGTCAAGATGGATGCAACATGTTCATCGAATGGAAGATCACAGAATACCCAAACAAATGTTAAGATATCAACCTGCAGGAAGAAGAAGACCAGGACGTCCACTCAAAAGACTTTTGGTGTTTTTCTCGAGGCCGAAACAGGTCAACAAATGGACTAAATTTTTTAATGTACTATGATGATGATGATTTGGCGTTCTTAGACGGGTTCAAACCAATTAAATTAATTTCTGTATATCCTCTCGTTTATATTATATAGGCTATTTGTAATTCATCTCAGATATCTTGCCTTTCTCTTTTAATCTCTTAAAGATACTCCTGCATCGGATCTCATAAACCTCATTTCTATTGTCTCAATTTTATGTTTATCAGAGATCGTTAAAGGCCAAGTGTATGTTAATGATGGAACAGCTACTGTTCTGTAGAATTTCAATTTATAATTGAAATATAATGTTTCAATTGGGTAAAATACATGATTTAAAATTTAAAAAAGTTTAGTAATGTAGATTTTCGAAAATGGCGGTTAAAATAAGCAAATTCTGCTGAAGAATCGCAATTTTTGGCGTATAATTCACCTCCCTCAAATCATTATTAATGTTATTCCTTTATCCAATTTTAGACTTCTACTAGGAGACCAACGGAAGAGGGAAAAATCCATATACAGAAGTAGGCTAAAATATTTGAACATGCATCGCAATTGGGTAGCACTTGTGATACCTCGATAAATGATCCAATACAATCGTCAGGGACAATGGTGCTCTGGAAGTCCATAAAAAAACATCTATTGGACTCTTTCTAGCTGGCACCTAAACAGCTAACAGTGATCTAATTTCTTGTGTGAAATATGATTATGGCTGTTTTGCCATATAATTACCTCGAGTGGTTAAGGAGATGAACAACTATAGCCTACTTGGTGAGAAAATCGAGTTCCCTCTTAGGTTGTCAGGAATGTAATTCTCTTCTGAGTTTTTTTTAATACTAGTTAATACCGCACACAGAAAGAAAGCCAGAGCAAACATTGCCTAAAATTATTATGGAATGGATCCCAGTGAAAAGGAGGAAGAGAGGAAGACCAAAGAAAATCTGGATAGAATGTGTACAAGCGGCAATGATTATCAGAGGATGGAGGAAGATCAATGGATGGACAGACAGGAATGGCGTTTGGTTTCCGGAAGACGGCGGCGGCTGCCATGATACCGGATGATTATGATGACTAGCTTATACTGGACGTACGCTGCTATGCCTAATTAAATTAAATATGATTTTTAAATTTTCGTTTGAGATCCTCTCCTACACTTGTTTTTTTAATATAATAGATAGCGGCTAAAAATTCGTCGTACCTGAAAACATGTAGGTATACATACGACGAAACAAACATGGCGGCTGCTAAAGTCAATTTTTAATTTCTAATTTCAGGTAAATCCCCAATTTTAAAGGTCCGATTTCGCTAATTTTTTGATAATAACTACCTCGGTTTATTTTAATAGTATTTATTGAATTTCATTGTGAAACACACTCATAAATCACGATGTAATATACATACAATCATTTATATACAAACTTGAGTCTACCAATAATATTTAGGATGTTTTCATGGTCTTCAGCACATTATAAAATTTTTATTTTATGTTGATGTGTCAGACGTTAAATAACTGTTTCCAGAAAATTAAATACAATGGAATGTAAATACAGAATATGTGAGCTTCATTTGTTGTGATGCACACTATAACCGAGCGGCCTGATATATCCACGCCTTGCTGGAAAGCTGCTAGACGAGTGCTGGTTAGATTCTCCATGGAGGAAGATCATTTATCATGGAATTTATGGCACTGTGAGACTAGTATCCATGAAACAAATGTGAGGAATTTATATAGTTAGGGTAAGTAGCAGCCATAGGTTCAGAAAACCAGCTATAACGGCTGGAAAACTCGACGTGCTGAACAAATGCAAACCCTTTATTGTTGGTTGAGCGTCCACTCAATTTATTGAAACGCGTATCCGAGACCAGCAGCTGGCTGTTAAGGCCTTCTAGTCCTGTTGCACCTTGTAGTATTTATTTGTTTTGTATTTATTGTAAATATTTTTTTACTGAATTACACAGTGTACAAAAAATAAACTTTGTTTGGTCTCAGAAAGAAAAATATGTGATTTGATAGTATTTTTCTCCTGAATTCCAATATGATATCGGTTTTTCTCCATCGCGCAAGGTTTCCGAGAGACAGGAATTTATAATTTCAAACACTTTAATATTTTCTACATTCCTAACTACACAATATTCTAACATTCGGACTCACCTAGAAAATAGGAAACTACAATTTTCTGCTATATTTTGCCTGTGGAGCATCACTTTTGATGTCCAACAATAATCCATAGGATTCCATTTGCCTTGATATCTATTTTCCATATTTGAAACCATTTGAGTTACATTTGATTTTATTTTACAACGGACAATTGGACGAAAAAACGTTTATTAAAAAAATAATTATTTAAATCCATTAATTGAAATTGAAATAAAAAAACTGTGGGTGATGGAGAAATTCCGAATACATATTTGAAAACACGATAAAAAACTGGATTAAGTACAACTATTGGTACTCATGAGACAAAAATCATGTTTCCACCAGTGTTATTAGAAATTAACAATGTATCCATCCTGTTTACTTTGAAAATACATATGTTCTAGTATGCCTATTATAGATTAATGTGGTCCAGGAGACAATAGATTTATAATAAATGATCTTAAAATGTTTATTATTTATGGAAAGACAGCTCGAGAAAATCAAGATAGATCGGCAGTACAAGAGAGTTATATAAAATAGTTAAATTATCCTGCAATAAGGAACACGAGAACACAGGTTCCTTACAATAGAACACTGTCAAAATATCTAAATAACTTCTGAATTTGTTTTCGGTTTAATTTTTTCCCATTCTGCATACAGTTTTAGGTTACCAATGTATTATATATTTTCATCTGCATATAAATTTATTTCCCAAAGGATAAACTATTTTATTTCAAACGAACTTTCATTTTGAGTCCTAAAGGAGAACCAAAATATTATACATTCTAGTTGTTGTACCGCTACATAATGAAATGGGCTCACAAGATATTCCCAGACAGTGCTGCCTAATGTAAATTAGGAAAATTACCTCCGTCTCCTTGGGAATTTAAGGCCCTACTATGGGTAGAATTAATCAAGTTGAGACAGAGGCAGCAGTATACGAGAGAGAAATGACTCGAAGGTTTCTACTTCTTGCATTAATGACAAAAAAATATAAATAAAAATAACGATTGCTCACGTTAACACGACCCTGCAGAAACTTTTCACATTGAATTGTTCAATTCTAAACTTCTGAAACTTTCATTTAGTTATATTCAAAATTATGAAATAAAGTCAATACTGTTATATTACATGGATGCGAAATATGGACTCTTACTTTAAGGGAGAAAACG